>JALIZH010014478.1:0-45087 GCA_030522465.1 Rhipicephalus appendiculatus
ATTGATGAAGGATCGCCCAATCTACGTAAGGTCACTTTCTGCCTACCTGCCTGTTGCCTATTTATCTTCCACAATAATTCTGAAGAATAAATCATCGGTTCTACTTGTTTGCTAATTAAACACAAGCCATTACATTGAGCCAGCAGCGTTCCAGCAATTTATATTGCATGTAGAAGCTCATACCTCAAATGATAAAACAATCAGTGTTCACAATAATTTATTGGAATGAAAACAGCAGCAGTTCTCGTGTCATTGTTAGCATATGTATATTTCCATCTTCCTGCACAGAACCTACACCGAATACTGAACAACAGGAACCTATACAGTACAGATATCGACCTATATATAATTCACCGCAGTAAGGCAACATGAAAGTAGTGTGGAAAATCTCATCATAATGCACGCGCATATGTGCACTTCACAGTGCCAGTATGTAAGCACAATCCAAATAAATGGAATGTACAAAGAACTTGGTCTCAGCCTAAACCTGAGGGCAACTAAATTAGTACCATAAGGCTAGCATTACTTTTAAGAAATATGCAACCATGCAGGTAGGCATTTTGTAGTTTTCTATTGCATTGGTTTGCCCTATTGCGTCAAAACATGACGCACATGTTCATACAGTTCAGTTCGCAGCAGAAAAGTCCAAAACAGACCTGTGGTGTTGATTGTAGATCCACTTACCACAATTTGTAAAAGTGTTCAGCCATGCGAACAAAATGACAACATTGCGTTTATATATGGCTGCACATATCTACTCACAGACGTGTGAAAACTGCCGCAATTTTCTGGAATTATGCTTGGGAACTTGTCGGAATTATCACATCATTGCAATACACCAATATATCTATTATACATAATTAGCACAGCTATGTTTACAACATTTACATGCCAGCTAGTGTCATCTGTAACCCTACAAAGTTCACTTTTTCATCTTTAATTCATCACTTCATGGCTTACACATAATTACCTAATTGAAAATTAATCCCAGTACCGTGGCTGCAAAGCCAACTTTATATTAGGCAATCACTTGCCTAAAATTAAAAATCCCCCTCTATATAGTGGCTGGTGGCTTGGCGTATTGGATCCTAGGGCTTGATATGCCATGAGGTTGAATAGAATTTCACCACAAATGTATAGAGCCTGCAAAGCAGTCAGGATTTGAGTTCATAGTTTTAAAAAAAGTGTCAAAACAAAACTACAACACACATCAAATAGAAATGAACGGAACAAGACGACAGAGTACTAGAAACTGAAGTTTTCCACGTGTATGGCATTTTTAGCCACGTTCGTAGGCATTGTGGGGCTGTGTGATTCTTTATTTTTTGTAATTTTTTTCGTACTATGTGTGTATATTTTTCTGTGGTTTGCATTACACTTCGGTTGCTAGTAGCACATCGTCCTGTGCCTTTCATTCTCATTTCAGGGTTGTGGGCCTTTTTCCCGCACTTTCTTTATCTCTGACTACACATCAACTAGCCCAACTGTCCATTTTAGGATTAAGTTTGCTGAATAAAGCCGGTTCCACTCAGTATCTTTTTAAATAATGCGAAACTTTTAAATGAGCCCGCTTTTGGGAAGGTTCCGTGCAGTACCGTGCATAACACTCTGCATAGTGCGAGTATTTTTGCCCAAATGCTGTAAGATGTACGAAATGTTCGCGTTAGTGTGCAGTGAGGCACAGGGGAGTGTTTCCGCAATACACTGTCTTGTACACAAATAAGTGGGCGAGGAACTCTTGCTACTTTGCCAGAAGGACTTCCTGAAAATAATACAAAAAGGTTCATAAGCTTTTCTTATCCAGAAAAAATTAATCTCTTCGCAAAGACTCACACTTGACCGTACTGTTGCAGATATTTTACCAAAACATGAAGCAAATGCAAAATTGAGATGCTGCTAAGTAGTTCCTTGTAAAAGTTTCACTGAAAGTACAGAGGGCGAAACATAAACGACAGTAAAGAAATGCGAAACAACACCAGAAGTGTACTTTTGTCCTGTGAACCACCATTCAGGCAGTTTTCGCTGTCAGTGAAGTTAGCATTGTGGTGTAATGGGGTGAAAATGCTAGTAAGATTAACTTTGTAATTGAATGCATTTAAATGGAGGTGTAAATGCTTGAGGCCCCTGTACTTAGCTTCATGTGCACATTAAAGAGCCCCAGCTGGTCAAAATTTCTGAAGCCCTCCACTATGACGACTCTTATAATCATATGGTGGTTTTGGGACGTTAAACACCAACAATTGTTATCACTGTGTAATTGAACATGTGGAACACTATCTTCTTGATCAACACCAGCTGTTGCGTTTACGACTGACGATTGGGCGACTTGGTATTGACTCATGGCAAAAGTAAACAGCGCACTTGTAATGAGGACAAAAGAAGACCTGGACACAATACCAGCGCTTTTACCTTGCAGAAATTGTGTCAGCAGTCAGAATAATGTGTACTGATAATAAACACGATGGGAACATAATGTAAAACAAAATAACGCGAGGGAACGAACAAGGTGATTAAACAACAACGTTCAACAGAGTCAAATGACATATCAACGTGATTAAATTAGCCTTGCACAAGTGAGACATCTCCCAAATACTATAAATATGCACATGTATAACCGTGGCAAGTTCCACTGCTGATATCTGACAAATGCTGTGACAGTCCCATAAAATACATGTGCTTCACAAAACCGATGATGTTAATGTACCTTGATATGCAATCAATTTTTTTTCCTTTAGGAGGCGGAAAAAGTGCACAATGCAACATTGTTGTCAGAAACGCTTCTCACTTGCTCGTATTCTGTGCATGAGAAGAGGATAAATTGAAAAGAAACTTGGCCTTAAAGCACATTTCAACACATGACAGCGTGATAACCGCGGCCTTTTTTATTGTTGTTGCTGAAGTGTATACTCACTGAAAGCACTGATCCATTCATGCTTTATCACAAGCAAGGAGATTATGTCGTACAAACATTCTTTTTTAAGACGCACTCGCTTGAATTGGCTGACCGCTCGAAGCTTGTGCGATATTCACAGGAGTTTCAAAACACGCATCACAAATCGTTGTTATATCAGCTTAATCACTTTTTTTTCGCTTTTCATTGCACTTTCAACGCGACGCAATGTGCAGAATGGCACCTACCGCTGCTCGAGCGACGTTAAGGACGCACAAACAGAGGAAACCTAAGTATTACGTACCATTTGTGTTCCTAATTGTGCCGCGCGGCCATCAGCTGCTTGGTTTACATAGCGGCATGCTCGCTTCAGTTACCGGGCCATTGCTACACCACCGCACTCACAGATGCTTGCAGTGCGGCATGTTGCACTGTCGTCAAACCACGCATTCCACGTCCAGCGACGAGAACACAGTAAGGGTACAGGCACTAAATGCGCGCACACACAACATAGCTGGGCAGTTCTGAAGCGGCGCATACAGTAATATGAGCGGCGTTCAAGGCCAAGGTTATCCCATGACGGCTTTGCTTCGCTATCACTCACGCACGTCGCTGGGGTAGTTTTCACTTCCATTTCGGAACTCAAACGACTCTCTTCCATTTCGGAACTCAAACGAAGCTAGCGAAACGGCCGTCAGCGCACCATGAGCGTGGCATGTAAATCATCTTGTACATGACATGCACTTCATGATTTACATATTACCACCTGTCATTGATGTTGGTCATGCATAAATGTCTCATGGTACCAATTTTTCAATATCTCAAATTAAGAAATCGGCCTCAGTAGCACTACGGTCATGGCGTGTAAATCATACTTTCCATGACAAGTTAGACATGATTTTCATGATATGACCAGTCATTCATGTTCGTCCTACAGCCATGTTATGCCATACCAATTTTGGTATAAATCCCATTTACGATACGGCCAGAGAGAGACAGAAACGAAGGGGAAAGGCAGGGAGGTTAACCAAGCTTTGGCTCGGCTGGCTACCCTACACGTGGCGTGGGGGAAAGGGGGGGAATAATAGAAAGGAAAGGATAGAAAATATTACGAAAGAGACGGGTGAACAGTTAACTTGACACTACACAACACGAACTCGCGCACAGTCGTAGGCGGCTAGATAGATAGATATATATACGCTCAAACTCGCCGAGGTTCGCTAAGAAATGCATCGCATTTAAAACAGTAAAGGTATCCATTGAGCGCAGAAACTTGCCTTGACAATGCCAAAGTTTATTTAAATGAGTAGGGGCATGGAAAATTCACCTCGAAGTGGTGAAATTTCTCTTTTTTCAATCTAAAAATTACCTTAATCTGGGAAAATTACCTCACGTTGGCAGTCTGGGTGTCGGTGAAAGCTGGCAAGGGGGTGGGGGCGTTACTCCAGCCGCAACTGCAAACTGCACTGCCGGGCGCGCTCTGACAAACAAGAGTTAGACAGCTCGTATAACCTTGTACGAGCTGTGCTTCCCTCTCACCACATTCTTCGCGTCTAGACGACAGACAGCTGGGAAAACGAAAACCGCTTCGTTCTTTAACGCGGCCGGCATTCCCCTTTCACCAGCGTTATAAGAGTTACGCAGATCGAGCCCAAAAAGTTTTGCGAGCCTTACCTCGTACAACATTCGAATTTCTGGCTATCGCACATATGGCTTCATCCTTGCGGCGAAACTGTTTTGGCAGCGTTCAGTCTTGGTGCTTGCCAGGTCATTCCGCACGCAGTTAAAGTATCTCCGTATTCTAAATCTACCATGATGGCTACTACATTCCGCAGCTTTTTAAAAAGTTTTATGTTTATTGTTCCTCCGCGTGCAGCAAACGTTTAGTTTGTCCCTCCTTCCCGCGTCCCACACTACCACAGTGCATGCGCGTCTCCTTCCCCTCTCTCTCTCTCCTACGCTCACCCCCCTTTCTCAATAGGAATACTCTACTCTACGGAGCGGCGCCCGCTTCCTACACCGCCACAGCGCATGCGCGTCCACTCCCCCCTTTCTCTCCTCTAAAAAATCCTCTACTCTACGAAGCGGCCCCCCGCGTCGCACACCCCGAGAACGGATGCGCGTCCCCTCCCCCCTCTCCTACACTCACCCCCCTTCCTCTACTCTAGGAATCGTGTACTCTACGGAGCAGCACCCGCGTCCCACAGCGCATGCGCGTCCTCTACCCTTCTCTCCTACGCTGAGCCCCTTTCTCTGTTGTAGGAATCCTCTACTCTACGGAGCGACGCCCGCCTCCGACATCCCCACAGCCTATGCGCATCCTCTCCCCCCCTCTCTCCTATGCCACCCGCTTTCTCTACTCTAGGAATCAACTACTCTACGGAGCGGCTCCCGCGTCCCACACCCCCCACAGCGCATGCGCATCCCCTCTCTCTCTCTTCTCCCACACCCCCGTTCTCTCCTCTAGGATTCCTCTACAGAGCGCCGCGACACGTGGTGCGACAGCTGCATACTCCGCTGGGGGCACCACGGTAGTTCCGCGGTATAAAAATGACGGAGCGCGCGCGCCTCTTTCTTGCGCAGCGCCGCGATGAGCGCTCCGGGCCGCTGCTCGCGAAACGAGAGCGGCGACATTTCTCGCGCTCAAGCTAACCATCTCCCCGCTGCTTCGCATCCACACTTGGTTCCCTTTAGCGGGAGATGGGGAAATTCTTTAGATGCGAAGCATCTTATGCTCGGGGCTCTGTCCGTCCCTCCCGCGTCCCCCGTCCCGCGTCCCGCGTCCGGCCACTTTCATGAAGTAGGGAAGCACCCATTATGCGAACCAGAACACTAGTAATATGAAGGCCGTCAACCCTAACACAGTCATCAGAGTCATGGCCGAGAGCACCGAGAGGCTGCTTAGCAATGGCTAGGCAGGTGGTGTCTGTCGCCCAGGTTGACCCCCATTCCTTAATCTTGCTTGCATGTGTTTGGAGGGGGGCTTAGTCCGTCCCTCCTTCCCGCGTCCCCCTCCCTCTCTCTCCTCTAGGAATCCTCTACTCCACGGAGTGGCCCCCGCGTCCCACACCCCCCACAGCGCGTCCCCTACCCTATGCTATACTACGCTCACCCCCTTCCTCTACTCTAGGAATCATCTACTCTACGGAGCGGCGCCCGCGTCCCACATCCCCACAGGGCATGCGCGTCCTCTCCCCCTCTCTCCTCTAGGAATCCTCTACTCTACGGAGCGGCTCCGGCGTCCCACATCCCCACAGCGCATGCGCGTCCTGTCTCCTCTAGGAATCCTCTACTCTACGGAGCGGCTCTCGCGTCCCACACCCCCCACAGCGCATGCACGTCCTTTCTCTCTTCTCGTACGGTCCCCCCCGTCCTTTCCTCTAGGAATCCTCTACGGAGCGGCGCGCACGACAGGTGGTGTGACAGCTGCATACTCCGCTGGGGGCGCCACGGTAGTTCCGCGGTATGCAAATGACGGAACGCGCGCGCCTCATTCTGTCTCCTGTGCCGCGATGAGCGCCCGGACCACTGCCGTGAAATGAGAGCTGCGACGTTCCTCCCGCTCAAGCTAATTATCTCCCCGCTGCTTCGCATCCACACATGGTTCCCTTTAGCGGGAGATGGGGAATTTTTTTCCTTTTTTTTCTGTATGCCGTGCCAGCATGGCGTGTCGATGGCTTTAGTCGCTGTAAAAATCAATAAACCAGCTCGGTTTGCATTTCGCACGTTCTAATAAATTTGAGGGCTGTGCCCGCAAACGAGTACGCAGACATATCAGCCAATATAAAGCCATTATCTTCGAAAAAGTCTTGAGGCACGTATAGGCAAATGTCCGATCTTCGCAACGTGTCGCAGTTAAAATGTCCTGCTCTGATGTTGAAATGCTACACTTCACCTCCCCTTTTCTACTTTTATTCTAGCAGTTCTCTTTCTTTTTATTACGCGTTGTCCGTGGTTCACAACGAATTATAATCTACACGCAATGATCTTCAATCAACTTCGCCAGGGTTTATTAACAGCTGGCATCATTGCCGCAGTAGGCGTCGTCTTATCTGTTAGTGAACCACAGCCCCAGTGGTCACCACTTCAGGAATAATCACGGCGCCACTCATGCAGTACCATTTGATTGCAGAATTTTTTAAAGAGAGTAAACAAAATCTCCAGCTTAATCTGGCAATTGTGCGTTATTTTTTTGTAGACAGAATTAGCGCATGCACATATTTGGACGAACAGAAAGGAAACGCTAGTTTACAGTCCAACGTTAAAACTAAAACTGAGTGGTCAGCTGCAGAATTTGACAGCAGAGTATTCTAGTACACGTAATGGTTTATAACAAAGAAGAATCTTTATGAAATGTAATCAATTGTTTTTTGCAAGTAAGTTAAAGATGCTGGTTTTCAAGAAAAAGGTATTTGAAACTACACGCTGTCTTAACCTTTAGGGGTGCAAATTTTCAAATATTCCATAGCGGGAGGCGTCACCCTACTCCCCCCCCCCCCCCCGCTTTCGCTCTTTGTTGGTTGAGTTCGGCAGAAAAGAAGCTCTGCAGTCGATACAAAACTAAAAATGCTTTCTGCAAAGGCCTGCCAGAGGGCGAGTTCATAAAAATGGAAAATAAACAGGTCTTGCAATGCAACATCAGTGTCCACCTTGTTCGCGATTATCACCAATAACATTGCATTGACATTACCTTCCACTTTAAGCAATGACGGAACAGGTGCGACTATGTGAACGTAGTGCCTGGACTGGACGTTCTCCATGAATTGATAAAGGGAAAGGGGGGGGGGCAACAGTACTGAAAGTTGGGCGACTTGGTACTCATTCATGACTTCTTTTGCGCAAAACGTACACGGACACAAGGAAAGAGGCAGACAACGCGGGCGCAAATCTAGGAGGGGGGCTTATCCGCCCCCTTTGCACCCCACGCGCGCACGCCTGTGACCGTATCCATTATTACATTTTACCGCGTAGAAGTTCTTTCTCTGAGCATGTGGAGTACTGTGCGCTGAAAAGACGTTAGCAGAAACAGGAAAGTTGCAGTGTTTACATGTTACACGTGACATATCCGCTGAAAGTGAAGTTAGAAGTTCTCGGTATTATTAGATGTGGATATCCTGGAAATCTACGTTTATGAATTCGGAATTTTTTTTTTGTTGTTTTCCCAACAGTTAAGAAGAAAATTGCAGAAAATCCTATAAATAAACAGCCTGAGGTGACCACATCCGTATTATCACCGCGGGCGGAGGATAATAAAGGTAAGCGTTGCTGAATAATCTGACTGACGACTAATCCGTTTAGATTTTGTAACGCGCTGACTCAATCGCTTAGCATGTAGCCGCAAAGCACTTAGCGTTATATATACTGTTGACGGTGAGCACGGAAGGATTATAATTATGCGCGCGTTCCTGGTCGTGGTCTCCTTGTTGCGCGGGCGTGCGCAATCTCCTTATGCCACTGCCTTTTATTGCGATAGCAATTACATGGACACTCTCGGCTGGTTTTCGCCGTCGGCGTCGCCGTTGCCGTCATATCCCGTATATGTATATGTATCTATATATTTATAAAAGCCACAAAGAAAAATAATTCTTCACATTTACATTACAATTACTTCTAATAGCTTCCCCTATACTTTCCTTGGCATCTTTGTCTGTTATTTCTCATTAATACTGTGTTTAACAAAGCAAACGAGCCCTTAAGTTTACCATTCTTTCCTTCATTCATAACGAGGGTCTCGTTCTGGCAGACTTGATGCCTTCAGGTGGTATGCAAGGGATTATTAGTGAGCTGCCCGCTCGTAATAAGATCACGTACTACGACGCCGACAGGCAAATAAGAGTGTTCCGCAGTCGCCGTAATGGCAACAGGCGGCGCTGACTGACGCTCCCACGCTTAAATGAACATATATACCCTAAAAAAGTGGACGGAGGGATGACCGCCACCGTAGCTCAGTGGTAGAGCATCGGACGCGTTATTCGAAGGTCGCAGGTTCGGATCCTGCCGGTGGCAAGTTATCTTTTCGTCCACTTTCGTTTCTTCACATTTACATTACAATTACTTCTAATAGCTTCTCCTATACTTTCCTTGGCATCTTTGTCTGTTATTTCTCATTAATACTGTGTTTAACAAAGCAAACGAGCCCTTATGTTTACCATTCTTTCCTTCATTCATAACGAGGGTCTCGTTCTGGCAGACTTGATGCCTTCAGGTGGTATGCGAGGGATTATTAGTTAGCTGCCCGCTCGTAATAAGATCACGTACTACGTGACGCCTACAGGCAAATAAGAGTGTTCCACACTCGCGGTAATGGCAACAGGCGGCACTGACTGACGCTACCACGTTTAAATGAACATATATACCCTAAAAAAGTGGACGGAGGGATGACCGCCACCGTAGCTCAGTGGTAGAGCATCGGACGCGTTATTCGAAGGTCGCAGGTTCGGATCCTGCCGGTGGCAAGTTATCTTTTCGTCCACTTTCGTTTCTTCACATTTACATTACAATTACTTCTAATAGCTTCCCCTATACTTCCCTTGGCATCTTTGTCTGTTATTTCTCATTAATACTGTGTTTTACAAAGCAAACGAGCCCTTAAGTTTACCATTATTTCCTTTATATATATATATATATATATATATATATATATATATATACTATTTTACGGGTGGGTCTGAGGGCCGCCATATTGGGCTGTTAACCTTTGTGTTTTGTATATTTAACAACTAAATGAACAGTGTTACGGTAGACTCATACGCATGAAAACGGTTGGGTGGGTGCACAGGATATTTCGTCGCCTTAAATATTCACGTCACAATGTACAAAAACAAGGAACCAACGGCTTAACAGCCCAAGACGGCGGCGTCCAGATGTCTTACGGAAAATAGTCTATATATATATATATACGATCACTTCTTTCTGCCACCATCATACTTCTTCATTCGTTTTCCCCAGCGCAGAGTAGCAGGCCGAGGCGTACTAGCTCAGGACACCCTCTCTGCCTTCTAATGTATTTTCTCTCTTTCACTCATTGGTAAACAATACTATTTTATTTCCTGAGGAATAAAATATAACGGCAATAAAGGAACCGGTCAAGAAATAAACAACGCATATCGCAATGTGGGACTTCTTGAGCCGCTCTTTAGTGCCGTCAAACGAGAAAAAAAAAAACGTGACAGCTAAATAATAATAATATTATGCGGGGTTCATGTCCCAAAACCACGATATGATTATGAGGTGGTGGTGGTAGAAAACATTTTTTTTTTTGGGGGGGGGGGGAGGCGCCGTAGTGGAGAGCTCCGGAAATTTCGACCATCTGGTGTTCTTTAACGTGCACTGACATTGCACAGCACGCGGGCCTCTATAGCATTTCGCCTGCATCGAAATGCGACCGCCGTGCGCGGGTTCAAACCTCGCGACCTTCGGGTCAGCAGCCGAGCGCTGTAAACAATGATCCACCATGGTTGAGCTGAGAGTTAAATAAAATACCCAGAAAGTTGTCATAGACGCAGCAGGCGAAGAATTTCGCCAGTTTATCAAACGCAAGGAGAGCTGAGTTTGTGCGATGAAACATGATGAAACAGCGCGGAGCCGAAAACGAACGCAAAGAATGATAAGCAACTAGGCGATGCGCTCGCACGTCTGAAATGTACAGAAAACAACCAACTTCTCTGTTGAGCGTTGAAGCACCGCCTTGCTGCATTCATTCAATGAATCCATAGCGCTGAAAACACAGAGACCAAGGAAGACGTCCAGCGAAGAGGACCCAGCATTTTGAACGAATATGGAATTACCAACAGTCCATTCTTTTGAAACATAAGAATCGTTTGTGTAATTAAAGAGCGACTTGATTTTAAAGATAAGTTACACAAAGGCTCTTGGCTACGTAGCGAGCGACTGATAACTAGAGACCGGATTTTAGGCAAATGCCTATTTTGTTCCTTGTGTTCCTATCGTGCCATTTTGATATATGATCAAAGGCTCTTGGCTAAGTAGCGAGATACTGATAACTGATAACTTACCGTACATATTACGCTAAGCAGTGCGCACTTTATGTACGTCGTCCAAAAAAAAAGAAAAAAACGCTATATGAATAGTAGTGGTGCCTTCGGGAACATTGTATTTCTAGTCATGACCATTTGAGTTTCCGTCCCTGGCTTCGACTACTGCTTACCACCTTTATCACACATCGCAGCCGTCGTTTTCAAATCTTCTGTGAACAACGTCCTCACATTGCTCCTCTTGCGCGTGCTCGCCATTACGACATAACAAAGGAAGCAGTATACATACGAAAATGTAATAAAAAGTCACAGTTTCACCGCAAGGGTGAAGCAATGAATGCTATAGCAAAAAATTGTAATGTTATACGAAGTGAGGCTGGCAGCTAACTCTTTTTGGATCCGATCTCACGCAACTCTGGAAAACGCTTGTTTAAGAGAATTCTCTTCGCGTTGAAAGCGCAGCACGTAGAAGGGTACACCGCCCCCCGCTGTCGGCCGCCGAGAAGGGGGAGATAACGCGCGCGCCCGCGCTCGTAAAATCGAAGGTTGCTCGAGGGACCCCCGCCCCTCGCATCTTTTCACGATCACGAACGACGGGCGGGGTCGGTTATATATATACATATACATATACGGCAAATGACGCCGGCGGACACCGGCGGCGGCCAACGGCGACGCCGACGGCGAAAACCATCTGAAAGTGTCCATATAATTGCTATCGCAATAATAACGCAATAGAGCAACTAAGCACCACGTGTACTTAGCCAGTGGATAGCGTGCCCGGCATCTCTTGTCGCGGACCAAGAGGTCGTAGGTTCGACTCCCGTTGACGGAACTTTTTTCTTTGTCTTCTGATCATGTGTATTTTTTCGACGTCATTTCCGTGACGGAAATAAGTCACTGAAATCTTGGTGGACCCCGGCATAAAACACTTTCGTGTTAAAAAAAAACACTATATGAATAGTAGTGGTGCCTTCGGGAACAGGGTCTTCAACATTGTAATTTTAGTCATGACCATTTGAGTTTCCGTCCCTGGCTTCGGCTACTGCTTACCACCTTTATCACACATGGCAGCCGTCGTTTTCGAATCTTCTGTGAACAACGTCCACACAGTGCTCCTCTTGCGCGTGCTCTCCATTACGACATGACAAAGGAAGCAGTATATATGCAGACCGGAATGTAATAATAAGGCAGTATAGCAAGTAAGCACCACGTGTAGTTTGCCGATGGTTAACCAGCGCACGATAGAAGAGAGGGGGGCGAGAGGAGGTGAATGCAGTAAGCTGTGAGCGGAGAGAAGCGGGCAAGTACATTTCTGCCTCGTCGGGGTGGGGCCATCTCCTGCTCGCGCTTGAAGGCTTGGGGAGGGCTTGGAGGTGGGCGCCGTGAATGATGGAGACCAGGGCGAGTTCATTTCTGCCTCTATGGGGTAGGGCCGCAGACGGCTTCGGGCTCGTTCCACAAGCGTATAAATGTGCACTGTAGTGAAAAATATTAGGTGCGCTCGACTTCTGCGTCTCGCGGCATCACTCGCCTCGCACTCATGCGCACCGGCCAGGGGCGGTATTGGGGGGTTGAGGTGGCAGTTGCCGTATTCGATTAATCGAAAAGTTTTAATCGATTAATTCGATTAATTGAAAGGCGGAAACCGATTACGAATAATCGATTAACCGTGCACCTTTAATCGATTAATCGATTAATCGTTCATCGATTTTACCATCCCTAGCAGCACGGTCACAGCGAAAGCGGGAAGAGCGGCCTTTCTGGAGCACGTCGTAAACTGTCTTGGCACTACTACTACACGTACAGTTGCAAGGTACCCACCTCGCCCTAAATAAATTGTAATTTCTGTGAGGTGAGGAATCATCCATTATGCCATCAATCTGAGTAAAAGCGAGGCGCCCGTCACATATTTCTAAATCATAATGTGAACTTCGGTGATGCTGTGGCTGATGAGATGAATTGTGGCTGAGCCCTTTGAAATGCGTGGGAAGCTTTAAAATGCCCACCATTAAGCAATTCGCATTTTCTGACACACTCCGTTACTTTACTCTGATAGCACGCTGTATGAACGCCATAGCGTTAAAGAGCTTGTTTCGGACCCAGCCGTTGCTGTGAGCGAAGAATCGGCTTTGTCCTTGTGCGAAAATTCGAGGTAGATGTAAATAAACATATAATAAAAAAACTCACTTTAGTTCGCAATGGCGAAGCAATGAATGCGATAGCAACCAATTTTAATGTCACACGAACAACGGCAGGCAGCTCGAAACTTACTGCGCGCTGCTCAAGCAAAATGGACACACGAAAAGAACACACACAGGGCGAGCGCGAGCTCACAACTCTTATTGCTCGACACTTCGTGCGGGCTGCTCAAGCACAAAACTGGACGCTCGAAAAGAACGCACAGATACACACAGGATGAGCGCGAACAAACAACTGTCACACTCTTGTTACTTCATCAAGGCCCTTGCTAGCAGCTCACTCCTTTCGTAAACGCAGTCGCTGCAGAGAGTTACCTTCATGCGATCTGTAGGTTCAACGGGAACTTTGCTCTGACAGCAGAATAAATCGAGACCTTCCCCCCTCAAGAGATAAGCGCGCAAACACAGGCAACCACGCTCTGTATGTCAATGTACAAGTAGGAGGCACACATCCCAACTCCGGCGAAGTACTCGAGAGTTTTCGAATTGGGGACCTAGGAGACCCAAGAGAGAGAGAATAATAGTAGAAGAAAAGCAGGGAGGTTAACCTGGGCTGAGCCCGGTAGGCTACCCTGTTTCAAGGCCCGAAAATCGCACACTAGCGTGGGTCGCCAGCAAGACTACGCAGACGCACCGCGGACAGCGAGGCAGCATGGCCCACGTCTTCGCATAAATTTGATCTCTCCACGTGTCGCGTCCCGTGCATTCGACCACACGCTGTTTGCGTTTCATCCAACTCTCAGACGCTGCTGCTCCTCCTAACACAACAGCACCCGACCCTCCGTTTCGCAAGCTGTTGGCGGCCCTGCCACAAATAGAGCTCTCTTATATAATCAGGGCTGTAAAAGCAGGGCAAATAGTCCCTCAAGTAGTTTAGCGATCCAGGAGTATTGTGCAAACGACGAGCTCAGAAATTGAACACATAATTATGCTTGATGTTTTTAAAGCACACTCGGCGTTGTAATAATTCGTGAAATATTACAGAAAGCCACCACGGACGCACCGCTGCGGAAGCTTGTTATGAGGTGGTTACGCGCCACCCTTCGGCAATATTACATTACCCGAGTTGGCTTTCTCTCTGAAACACGCCCCACAAGCTGTGTCTCCGGTGAGCCATCCCCTAAGTGTGCGCGATTTTCCCAAGCTGATTAATAAAATCGCTTTAAACGGTCCTTAGCGCTTCGCGTCATGTGCGGGGGCAGTGCAACCGTGCAATCACTTATGAAGAGGACGGCAGAACTCACCCAGGTGAGCAAGCGAATGCTTTATCGGCGGAAAACTCAGACGGAGAACGCGGGCTCAGCCCTACCACCGAACAAGCGTTCAGGTGAGAAAGGCCGTGATCAGGCGAAGAAGCTGGACGGTTTTCACCTGAGCGTCTTGCGAAGGGTGGTGCAGAACTTTTTTAGAGAGATGAAATTCCAACTATCGCCAAGGTGATCGAGCGTTTCAAAGAGGGCGAGACGATACTGACCGTGACAAACAGAAATGCTCTCGGAACACAAATCTTGTAGAAGCGACACAGATGACCGCCGGTGGCTGCGTCCTATAGCGGAGTTGCCACGCCAGGGTAGGCCAATTTCTTTCTGACGAAACTTGGGTCAACGCCGGCCACACGCTGTTACGATCCGCCTTGGAAGGTATCATGGCAGACGCAGCGGAGAATGCTACTGTCAATCAAAAGTTCCTCCCGAGTTCGCTGCCCTTCGGGGTTGCAAGTCTAATCCCATTTTTCTGGTAGGCCCACGTGCGCGCGGCGTGGTCAGGTGTCCAGCAATGCAGCGGTGGTGCCGCGAACAGCCCTTTCTTGCACGATACTGCCGGCGTGCGATAGAGCTGCTAGACATCTTCCCAGCGACGAGGCATGTCTCTGCAGCTGGACGGAGCCATTAGCGGCTGCAGGTGTGATCGACAGCAGCAGCCACGTCTTCAGAGGTCACCGACTTGGCTCCAGTCCGGTTCCCTTTCGGACTATTCCTCCTTGCCGACAATTCAGAGTCGTCTGGGCGTGGTACGTGGACATCTTCCTATGCGGCGCATTGGTGTTCCCCAATTGGACTTCTCGTCCTTGCCCTTTTGAGGAATGTGCTGTGTTTCCCGTTACCTCCTTTCTGGAGGCAGGGCGTTCCGGCGGCACGACACATTATTGGCGGGGTCGCTGACACCGATTTGATTGCCTCAGGTTGCCAGACTAGGGGCTTTAAAAGCCGAAGACTTTTCTGAAAATTTCTCTCCTTGATCTCTCTAATGTAGTAAACGTATGCATACTGTTTTCCCGCGCGAGCATCGCTCCTCTCTGCAAGAGACGGGTCCGATAACGGGGGCCAGCTACCTCCAACAAGACCCGCCGGATCCGAGCAGCAACAACGCGTAGTCGGGTGTGGATAGACGGCACTGTATAGTTTACACGCGAAGGACGCCCATCTCGTTTCTCGACTGGTCTTCGAAACCGTACTGGCTAAGGCGGCAATCTTATCCTCACGCACCGTGACCGCAAACGTGGTTGGGATCATTAAGTTCTATCGCACCGAGTGTGGCCAAAATGAGAACAAACAACCCTCTATTAAGAAGTTAGAAAAAAAATTACACCATCTCCCGCTAAAGGGAACCGTGTGTAGATGTGAAGCAGCGGGCGCTAACGCTTACACTGGCGGCGGCGTTGACGCTGGCGCTCATCGCAGCGTTGCGCAGGAGAGAAAAACTGGGGAGGCGCAAAGCAGGCAGTGAGGGAGCAGTGTTTCCTATTGGAACATGCCAATCGCTGCTAATGGGCAATGAGAGACAGAAGACTCCGACTGGACACACAGGCCCGCACTCCGCTTTTAGTTAACGCGCACGCTGCGAATTTTTATTGTTCAACAACGCACAGGAGAAATCTCCCACCGGCACCACCTTGGAGGTCAAGATCCATTGCCGTATATACGGGGTGGTCAGTGAACGGTTGTGCAGCGCGAGCAGTCGGTTTTTTCAACCAAGAAACTCGCTAGGAGACGCTGCCTGCGTCGGCGTAGCGAGGCGAGAGAGGGGGGGAGCGTAGGAGAGGAGAGAGAGGGGGGTGACACGCATGCGCAGTGGGAGTGTGAACGCCGTGGGCAGGGATGCGTAGAGAGAGGGGGGAGCGTAGGAGAGGAGAGAGAGGGGGGGACGCGCATGCGCAGTGGGAGTGTAGACGCCGCGGGCAGGGATGCCTAGAGGAGAGAGGGGGGAGTGTAAGAGGGGAGAGAGAGGAGGGGAGGCGCATGCGCAGTGAGGGTGTGGTTGCCGCGGGGAGGGATGCCTAGAGGAGAGAAAGGGGGAGAGGAGGTTTTTTATTTTTATTTTTTTAAAGGGTTTGCGCATGCGCAGTAAGGGTGGGCACGCCGCACACCACCACCACCACCGGATTAAGCTTCGCCATAAGATGCTTCACATCTAATAAAGCTTGGGATGGATTTATTAAATCATTCGTACGTTGATTGAGTCAAAGACTGGGTTGAACGGATTGCCTGATTCAATGACTGAAGTAAATATTTGTTAAACGAGTTTCATAAACCTTCGGAAAAAAACGCGGCGATAAATAAATATAGAAAGAGTCCAGTGAGTTCCTTTGGAACTCAAGTGCACCCGTCGAAAAAACAAGCAAACAAATCAGGCCGAAAAAGATGTCAAGTGCCACTAGGGCGAAGCAATGAATGCGATAGCAAGAAATGAGTTTGTCACACGAAGAACGACAAGCAGCTCGATACTTTCAACGCGCCGCCGCAACACAAAGAAGGACGCTGGAAAAGGACGCATAGGTATACACAGGACAAGCGTGAAGTAACAACTGTCGCAGTTGTTACGTGTTTGTATTTGAGCAACCCGCTGCGAGTGTCCACAGCGCAGAAGCCGACGCTGTTGTAGTTGTTGTTGCCTCTGACATGGTTCATACCCACTCAGGGGGGATTGGCCAAGGATCGATTATATTGTGATGACCGAAGTCGAAGAGGCCGAACTGGCTTGTGGGCTTACGACCGGCTCAGAACATAAATAGAACAGCGAGCCCAGCGAACGGGTGTTGTGTCTGTTTCCCTCTCTACAATGGCGCAGTCCCGAAACGCAGAGTCATCAGATTACGTCAATGTACCTACGTCCATGCCCCTTCGAAGCCGACGAGTACTCCCGGAGACTCAGGATGGCGTCGAAGCCTCCACGGCGGCTCCATGGCAGCACTGTGACGCCGACATTGCCCGGTCCTCGTGCATGCTGCCGCAGCAGCTCAACGATATGGCAAGCTGCGCTACCTCCGGCATTCGGTGTGTTGCTCTTACCCTACACTCCGAGACCGCAATTGCGGAGTTCCATGGTTACGAGAACGATCCTACCACCTGGATTGGCACCGTCGACTCTGTTGCGCTCAAACATTCTTGGCCGGAGTCCACCAAGAAATCAGTCGCGGAAGGGCGTCTCCGAGGAGCTGCCCAAGCCTGGCATCGCTTTCAGGGAAGAACGTATGCCTCTTGGTCTAGTTGGAGCGCTGCCCTGACGTCTACGTTTGCACCGCTGCCGGGCGCTTATGACACTCGTTTCATGGAGATGCGGTCGCGCCGGCAAGGCCCAAGAGAAGACATTGCCACCTACCTCTACGACAAGTTACACCTCCTAAAAGCGTGTGACATAGCCTGGCCTTCTCCGGCAGCCAGACAGTACGTCGTCGATGGCATCTATGACTCGACGCACGCGGCCATACTGTCTGTACATACAGCACAAGATGGCCTCGAGACTTTCATCCGAAGGGCGGCAGAGTTGCAGGATACTGCTAAACGGCGTGCCCCTGCTGTCTCCACGCAAGCAGCGGCTACGTGATTGCCATCCTTGCAGTCGCTGCGGACAAGGATACGAGAGTTACACACAAGCTCCGCATCAAGAAATCCAGTACCAAACGCGGACGCTGCCAACAGTTCGCGTCCGCATTGACGGCATCGGGGAGCTGACGGCTCTGGTTGATACTGGAGCGCAACGCGCGGCGCTGCTTCGACGCCATGCCCCCCGTCACCCTCCAGCCTAGGCCCGAGCCACCCCTTTGCGGCCTCGGCGGCAGCGTATTGCCAGTCGGTGCACTGGACATTCAGCTGCAAACTGAAGCCGGGAGCAAATTCCTTGCTGCTGTTCCCGTATTCGAGCACTTGCCCACCGATGTGGTCTTGGGAGTGGATTATCTCCTATCGGGTGACGTACAGCTTGTGATCGAGGGTGGTGGAGTTTTTCTGCGTCCATCGGTCTCGGCTTCAACAGCTACAGCAGTAACTACAGGTGAGCCTGATGGACTTACGACTCTTTCCTCAGTGCTCGAGCGACACAAACCAATTTTTGCGGAAAGTACATCGCAGCTACCAGGTACTGGCCTACTTGAACATCGCATACCCACAGATGGTCATGCACCCATTTCTATACCCCTACGACGTTACGCCGAACGTGAACGAGTCTTTATTGCCGAGCAAGTGCAGGAAATGCTGGCTGCTGGCGTAATTAGACCCTCTTCGAGTCCCTGGGCCGCACCTGTCGTCCAAGTCTGGAAGAAGAATGGTAGCCTCAGGTTTTGTGTCGACTATCGGGAGTTGAACAAGCACACCATCGCCCATTCATACCCACTTCCCCGCATCGACGACGCCATTGACACTGTGCGGCATGCTAGATTCTTCTCATCACTTGATCTTCGTGCGGGGTATTGGCAAATTAACGTTGCCGAAGAAGACAAGTGCAAAACAGCGTTCCGGACACCTTCCGGCCTCTACGAATTTAACCGCATGCCTTTTGGGCTGTGGACAGCGTCAAGTACATTTCAGCGCGCCATGAATATTGCCCTCGGCCCATTGAAAGATCACGCTTGTGTCGTTTATCTGGACGACATATTGGTCGTGGGCACAACAAAGCAAGAACATCTTCGGAACTTGGATGAAGTCCTCCGAACGTTATTCAATGCCGGATTTCGATTGAACCGAGAGAAATGCCAATTTCTCTCGGACACGATTTCTTACCTGGGACACGCCATTTCGGCAGACGGTGTTCAACCTTTGCCTGAAAGAGTAGCAGCAGTAGCAAACTTGCCTACGCCAACGTGTTTGAAACAGCTGCAGGCATTTTTTAGGTCTCGCGTCGTACCTGCGCAAGTTCGTTCCCAACTTCGCAGCGACAGCAGCTCCACTCACGAATATGCTCAACAAAGCGTCGACGTTTGCGTGGGGCCCTTCCCAAGATACCGCCTTTCAAACCCTAAAGCACCGTCTGACACAGTACCCCGTTCTGAGTCATTTCCAGGATACGTGGGACACTGAGGTTCACACTGACGCAAGTCAGGTTGGTCTAGGAGCGGTCCTCGTTCAGCGCGACCCAGACGGAGTTGAGCATGTCGTAGCTTACGCCAGCCGCAAGCTATCCGACACGGAACGCCATTACCACTCGAACGAGTTGGAGTGTCTGGCTGTTGTCTGGAGTGTGGACGAGAAGTTCCGTCACTACTTGTTCGGCCGCAAGTTCACGGTGGTGACGGACAACACCGCGATTGCGTGGATGTTTGCCAAGCAACATCTGAAGCACAAGTTCGCCCGCTGGATCATCCGACTGCAAGACTACACCTACGACGTGAAGCATCGAGCAGGGGCACTTAACCAGGTTGCCGATGCACTGTCACGGAACCCGTGCGAGGAAAGCTCCCCACAAGCCAGAGAGGGCTGGATCTGGTTCTCGCAGCAGGATGTTTCGAACTCTCAGCGGTTTGATTCAGATTTGGCAGCAATAATCATGTCCCTCGAAGACACGCAGAATAATTCAAATTTTTGTCCTCCGCGGAAAAACGTTGTATCGACGCCATTGGACCAGTAACCAAGAAGAACGCCACCTTTTAGTGATTCCATCCACCATGCGTTCTGAAGTCCTGCACGCCATCCATGATGTCCCCGAAGGCGGACACATAGGTCGGCGGGCTACTCTTCGGAAGATCCAGGAACGTTTCTGGTGGCCGAGAATGGAGAGAAGCGTACAGTCGTACGTCGCCAGCTGCGAGGTGTGCCAAAAGCATAAGCGTCGCCCGGCTTGCCAACCTGGACTACTCACGCCTATTCCACTCCCTGATACTATTTTCAACACCATCGGGATTGATCACGTCGGCCCATTACCAACTACAGCCGCAGGGAACCGGTACATCGTAGTCGCAGTGGACCACTTGTCGAAGTTTGTGGAAGTTGCTGCGGTGCCCTCTCTCGCAGCTGTCTTCGTGATCAAATTTCTACGGGACCGCTTTGAATGGAAGCGCGGCCTACCTAAAAAGATAATTTCATGCAGAGCAACTACGTACCGCAGTCGTGAGCTGTGATCAGACCTCCGAAACGCTGGGGTCAAACATCATTTCACTTCAGCATACCATCCCCAAGCGAATGGATTAACGGAGAGGTACAACCAGACCCTACTGGCTCGACTCGTTCCTTACTGCAAAAACAACAAACCAAACGAAGCAGACTGGGATGACCACCTGCAAGCAGCCGCATACGCGATTAACACGGCGTTCCAGGTTTCTATTGGAACTTCACCTTACGAAGTGGTCTACGGGCAGATTCCAAAACTGACTGCCGTCCAGAATTTGAACACCTCCTTAAAAGTCGGACGCATGGCTTCACGACAGACCACCTGTCGCGTCATTCGGGCTAAGGCACACGAGACAGCTACAAAGGCTCAAGAGGCCAAGAAACGCTACTATGACCGCCGCCATCGACCAGCGCCACCATACAAGGTCGGAGACGAGGTGTGGGTCCAACGATGCGCGCAATCGCCGGGCAAAAAGCTTCACCCAAAGTACGAAGGACCTTTCGTCATTACTGCAAGGTTGGGTGAGAACACGTGGCGTGTAGGCTATCCGGCAGGTGAAATGAGGGCGGACAAACGCAGGAAAAACGATTTTTTCTGTGCACGTTTCTCGTCTGAAGAAAAGAGAGCTTCGGCAGAACTGATAAGTCGCGCTTCGTGTTTTCGCTTTTTAGGAAGCGCACAGACGCAGTGTGGCCGAATGTGATGACCGAAGTCGAAGAGGCCGAACTGGGTTGTGGGCTTACGACCGGCTCAGAACAGAAATAGAACAGCGAGCCCAGCGAACGGGTGTTGTGTCTGTTTCCCTCTCTACAATACGATTATATGACTTTTCGACGCTGTTTGACACTTCTTTTTCTTTTAAACTGCGGCACATGGAATGACCCCTCTGCGTATTCTGGCACGCGTTGGCGTCTGACGCCAAGTGTGCCCGGTGTTCTTTTTTTTCCCTTCTACATCATGAGTAGTACAGAAGGGAGCCACTTTTTCGTGCGCATCTCAAGGGCAGTGTTCAAATTGAAAGAAACTGTAAAAGCGTTGCGTGATAAAAAACACGCTCAAGCTGTTCCGAGATCTCCGTACCGCGAGCGGCAAATTGTGCATATGATTAGCTCGCCGTTATATCGCTGGCACGAGCAATGCTAAACCCAATGCTATGCCAGTTGACATGCTCTTGTTAATGGGCATGCACAGTTTATGGAAAACTCGCATGTTAGACAGGTATGCGGAACCAATGGTGTCTTCGCGGTCACATTTCGTGCAAATGACTGTACAGCTAAAAAGACTTCTATGGAGAACTACAGTTTCAGCCGGACTGGTATCCACAGTTCATAAGATGCACTGCTCAAACACCCTTTTAGAACAAAGTGTTGCGTGAAATTTGTTTTGTAATGCCTATTGTACATTTGTAGAGGCAGCCTTAAGAATTTTGGACGCTATGTGTATACATGAACCTCATTTGTAATAAATACCATCTAAGAAAAAAAAAAAGCATGGCGTGTGGCTGTGTTGGCTAGCGCATTAGGCTGCGGAGCGAGGGGTCGCTGGTTCGAATCCCCGGTCAGGTGGTTTGGAATTTTTTTCTGATTTCTTTTTTTTTTGCTTTTTTTATATATACACATACATATACATATCCGGGACATTACGGCGTCGACAGACGGCGACGGCGAAAAATCAGCCAAGAGTGTCAATATAACTGCTATCGCAATAATAATTTAGCAGTGGCTTAGCTCGGCTATGCCAGGATATACGTAGCATGAGCTACAGGATCCGATGAGTAAAGCTTCTCCGCTCTTCTGCGCCGCTGAGCAGCAATTTCGCTGTCCATCTCCATGGCTATAACACACTGGCAGACGTCCCGCTATATGTATGCACCCACTGATACCTCTGCGCATGCGCACAAAATGAGAGGCGCTATCAAGCGGCTCCGGCGGTGCATCAGATTTGGCTACTGTGCAACAAATGTGCACATCTGAGCAGGCGCCGGCGCCAGTGCGTCTGCCAAGGTCATTACGCCACTCTTCCAGAATGCGCAGACCGGCGAGGCGCGCGCAATGGCGGCGGCTCCGGCGCGCCAGCTGTGCGCCGTGTGACACCACTGCTCCACGCGCATGCGCAGCTCGGCTCTCCAGGAGCCACGCGAAACTGCTCCACCTCGGCCAGTATAGGTATAGCTCACGCTACAAACTAAATAGTTAATTAGTAGAGTACGTCTTTTTTTACACAGAGGGGGGCCATCTGCCAAATACACGGAAGCGACATGTGCGTAGGAACACAATTATGTAGTGCGCTCTATCGTGATTGGCTGAAAGCACTCGTACCTTGCACAGTGCTACCAACAGCTTGTGAAGCGGTGTACAGTGATGTGATAGCTGCGCCAAACTGCGCGAAGAGGTGAAACCTCCTACATCCTGCTACATCTTGGCAAAAGCTTCATTGTTTGCGCCAAGCTTGCGCTAAGGCATCGTTTTTGCGTTCTTTCGGTAAGAAACATGACAGCAGGCGCACGAAATCCATAGGTTACCACTGTGATTTCGAGTGGTCATCGCAGTAGACAGGAATGTGCCATGTAGTTGAAGTTGTTGCTGGGCGCAAGGCTTCCAAATAATTTCAGCTCGCTCATATTGGGAAACTTTCTTCGTTAGATTTGAACTCGCCCATACCGCGAACATTATATCCTGCGTTAGTTTTCTAATTCTACTAGACCATACTGCGAGGTAACATTATTAAGTTTAATAAAGTAGTTTCTAACTGTTGTGAATACATCCAGAGAAATGTAATAATGACCCAGTTGTTCTTGCACGGCAGTCTTACTTGACTGACTTTAATGATAACAGTATATCAGTACGTGTATGTAAAACCGGCCGTTTATTTAGTTTTTTTTATTTTTAGTGCTATTTGAGCTAGTTTACTTCTAAAATATTTCACGCAGGGTACCTAAGTTTTAAGACCATACACTGGGCAGATTGTACCAACAATACCATGGGCTATGCAGTGACTGTTACTTCGCCAAGAAGACATGGTGTCCCGGTATTTCGGTATATCTCTGCTGGGCTTGTCGACCTCGGCAACTCTTCGTGTCAACCAGCTTGTCAAATGTAAATGGGAGGGAGGTCACACATGAAATAACGGGAAGAAACTACAAGTTACAAAACCCTCTTCCTTATTTAACCACTCATTAACCAGGACCCTAAGGATTCTGTACATAAAGCATGACAGCAGACACTTCTCCACACAATACAGTACTAGGTTGTACTAAAATCACAAATGTAATTAGAGAATTTTTGGGAAAGTAAATAGAATGCATGACAAATTTTGACAGATTGTGCTTCCAGTTTTGCAACTAAAACATCAGGGAAAGCTAGCGTCATTTAAAAACACCAAGTGAATTCCTTGAAAATGCTTGGTGGCTTGAGCTGACTTGGGCACGTCTGTAGGAAAGCGAAGAGCAGTGACCTAATCTTATGTTTGGGATTTGCTTTGACATGTGGATCAACAGCTCCGGCTTTGAGACAAATGTTTGCGTCCGAAAATGTGTGGCAAGTAACTGCTCCAAACGCTGGTTATGCTGCTCCAAAGTGAGATTTTAGCTGCTCCAGAAGCTGCGCCAAAATGGCTTTGGTCCATCACATCACTGGGTGTATACTAGCGGGGCGGCGGCCTTTATTGCCTACCCTACGCGCGATCTAGCGGGTAATAATGAACACGCTGAATTACCACCGAAATCTGCATACCGCCAGTGGCATAGAGTTTCATACAATAACCTAGAGAGGAAACTGGCACTGGGATCGTTGAACCACAATGGGAATGATGGGATGTACACGTTCCAGACTGGATAGCGTTAGCTAACGAACTGTCTACGGATCTTTTTCTACAGTTTCAATTTCGTTCTTCGCGCAGCGTGGGAAATGGGTTGCGGTGCAATGCACTCAAGCAGTGCCTTAGTTCAAAGAGGCTGAAGACCGCTAGGTCTCCTGGTTTGCTGCGACGTTCCAGCTTTACAAGTTGTATTTGACAGTTTTATCAAAGCGTCCTGCCCTCACCGCTGCGCATAGATGTAGCGTCTCATGCCAATACAGGATATTGAATAGAATTCACGTTGTTTTTATAAGCGCGTGTCGGCAAAATTCCTTCAAAGCGACTGCAAAAGGACGGCGACGCTAATTAGCGGCACCGTCACGCCCGTGTGACTCGACTTCACAACAAAACGAGAGATGCGTTGGGGGAGACCACTTGGAGAGACGCGCCTGACAGCGCAGCAGATGATACAAAAGTGCTTCTCGCTCAACACAATACTGTTATTTCCATAAAGCGAAAATGAGTACTTTCCAGGGAAAAACAAGCGTGTTTGTTTTCAAGTGTTGTAAAACGTATTTCATTATGTCCTGCTGACAAATCTGGAACGCAATGGCACAGCAATGCATACCCTGGTGGTTGAATTCGTTCGGGTTGCACTTCCATCTGCCGGTCACGGAAACATTTTGCAATAAGGTTTACGTACAAAAGAATGAAGTAAGTTTTAATCGCAGATACCTACATATTACTTTGTTTTAGACTTAGAACACAAGCGTCACGAATCTCAAGAACGGAAGCTATCTGAAGCAGATCCAAAGCCTGTACTCTCATCATTCCCATGGAGGTACAAGCGCCGCTGAAGGAGGAGCCCGCATAGACGCTAGCGCAGATGCCCCTCTAGGCATAGGCGTGCGCACGGGGGAAGGGGGGGGGAGTTCGCGCCCCCCATCGACATGATAGGAAGGGGGGCGCTGCGCCGAACCTTCGCTCCCCCCCCCCCCTCCCGAATGGGAACCCTGCGCACGCCTATGCCTCTTGGTATTGTACTGTGAAACTCTATGGCCAGTGGTAAATGGCGTATAGTATAAATGGCTAGCCGTGTGCAAGCTGGCGTATCTATACTGCCTGGAGAGATTGTGTAACGCAGCGCGCTGTGGCGCTAGGGGTCGTAGGTTAGTATTGGCCGCGCGGAGTTACGGAGTCGCCCTCTATCGGAGTTTTGCCAAGTTTTGATATCTGGTAACATCATTCCTCAGTCACTGGCGCGGCTCTCTTGTAGAATACTCGAAGGCCACGCTCAGGGCCGGGGTTCAAATTGCATCCGTTTCGGGTTATTAAATGTGAGCATTTCTTTGCGTATTGTAAGCACTTTTGAGTTTCTATCTACGTATCTATCTGTCTATATATCTATCTAGCCGCCTACGTCCGGGTGCTCTCGTTATCGCCTCCTTAACTTCGTGTAGACCAAACTTTGTATGCGAGGGTAAGAGATATTGACGAATATGGCTGGCTGGTCATGACATGAATAACGTGAAAATCATGTTGCATATGTCGTCACTTTCCTGAAGACACGTGTGGCACATACCCGTACACGACGAGCCGCGGTATGCGGGTATGCGCCACAGGTGTTTGACAATTTATATCTACCCAGGAACGGTGAGGACAGACACTAGCGATTTAAATGCGAGAGCGTTAAGAAACACTGGCGTCAGCAGCTTTGACCCGAGTAATGCAAATAATAAATATCAGGGTCCCAGCAGCAATTAAACCCAAGCAATCTGTGTGGCAATCAAGTATTCTACGACAGAGCCACGCCAGGTCTCGGAACTGCCTTGGAAAAAGACCTTGTGCAGGTGTAATGTTGGTGAAACGCCAATGGTGTTTGCAGTGCTGGCTATCTAATTTTATAAACTTTACATATTTACTCCTATGAGGCAGGCGTCATGTCGGTTTAACGTCAATTGTATACGTAAGCGTCATGCACGGTAGTTGGGCCACGAAGCACTATACAGGGCTACCATCCCCGCCAGCACAAGCGCTACATATCAGCTTACCGGTTCTGGTGTTGGTAATGCCCACGTTTCTGTTCGCATCGTACACGACTGTAAAGAACTGGTTATATGAAACATATGCGACTGTTCAACATGTGTCTGTGCGTGCAACATTTGCACATATCTTTAACGTCATTTCGTAACGTTTCGCTCAATAAAAAAATTACTGCCCAGTCACCTTGTCTCCGCATGCTTCGCATAACATCGATTCCCATGGTATTTGGGATCTGCCAATTTTTTTTCTCATTTCGCACGATAGCAGTTACGGACACAGGTGATGGAAGAGGCGGAGGCGCACAACTACTCCGCCAAAACTCGCTTTTGTGGTCTCACAATAGCTTTGGCTGTAAGTTTTCTGTATGCGTTGCAGAATGTTTTATTGTGAACGCATAATTTCGTTGTGACCATTTGTTAATTTTTGCATGAAATACATGAGGCGTTTACTTTCTCATTTCTTAGGGATAACAGTTTCAGAAAATTATTACACGAGTTACGTGTTGTATGCTGATGACAAGTGTGTCTTGACAGGAAAATACAACCAGAGCGGTAAGACTGATAGAAACACGAATTTACGCAAGATCTCTTTAACGCTTCGGTGGTGGTGGTGAAAAAAATATTGGGGGACCCTTCAGTGCGTACTTGAACCACTTTGTGCATACTTGCTATCTACCCACCTGCATGGTGTTAAGGGAATCCGCGCAGTAACGTGTGTACCTTTTGTAATGGGTGGCCAGCTTTAAACGACGAAGTCGTTATGAGAGTCACGTGTTCTGACGCCCGATGGCAATTTATGCTTGTACCACGCAGTATTACTGCGATATTACATGTTATATTCAGACGCCTATATACAGGACGCGTGTGTTTGTGAAACGCGATAGTTATTTTCACTGCATTTCCAATCAGAGGAAGTTATTTTTCACTGCATTGCCAAGCAGAGGCGTGACTGTGTGGTAGAACAGCTGCTTGCCACACAGACGGCCTGTGACCGATCCTCACTCGGACCCGGCATTTTTTGTTATTTCTTTTATTTACATCTTTCTCAGTTTTTCGGTCACTGACAAGATGATGATCTTGCGCTCACAACCAAAGACGCTGACGGCGGAATATATGCGCAACGAGCTCTTTAACGCTATCGCGTTAAAACTTTATTATAAAAGAGAGCGTATGAGCCCTCGAAAGGGCCCTACAGAGTAGGTGACATCCTCAGTCCGGGACGTCATTGGACAATACCGCTGCTTTTGCTTGCGCAATCAGGGCCTGTTGGGCCCCGAGGTCGGAGCAGCTAAGCAGCGTCGCCTCGCAGTCCTCTCGCGTAGGGTTGGGGAGGGAGGAAATCGCTGTACTCAGCTGGCAGGCCCATACCATGTGGAAGACATCGGCTGCCTGCCCACAGTGTTTGCACCTGCCGGTGACTGTGGGGTCGAAATATTGTAGTATGGCCGGGCATAGCACTGTGTTTGTTTGTAGCCGGCGTATAATTCTTTCTCCCGCTTTATCCAGACCCTTTGCGGGGGGGTGGATACCGGCAATGCTGGGAACGATAGTACTGTACAATTTCCTTGTACCTGAACAGAGGTGGTTGCGGGGTCCACTCTATAGGGCTCAAATGAGCCGCGTATGCGGCCTCCTTCCCTCGAAGTCCCTGATGACATGGGGTCCATACCACGTGTTTTTGGGTGGGTTCAGCGAACTTCGTGCTCACACGCAGAATTTCGTAGGCAAGGGGTGAAATTTCCCCTGCCAAGTAGTGGGCGCAAGCTTTGCGAGAATCGGTAATGATAACTTTAGAAACAAGACGCGAGAGAGCTAACGCTAAAGCGACGTCCTCAGCCGGTGTTGAGTTGCAAACCTTAAAGAAAGGGCCATCTACCTGCATTTTATTGTGGTATACTGCTGCCGTATAGTATCCCCTCGGTCCAGGTCCGGCGATGTCGACGTAGTAAACCCCTGTGTTGCTACCGTACCATGTTTCTGGCGCCCGAACGCACGCTTCCCGTCTTCCGTGGTGCAGCTCCGAGTCCATGTTTCTCGGTCGAGGCTTCCTCCCTGCCTTTCCTTTGCTTTTCTCTCTCTCTTCTGTATCCAAAGCTCCGGTACCCTGAGCGTTTGATCTGTTTCAAGATCGTGTTGTAGGCAGAGGCGAGCGAGAAGGCGCTGACCTGAAGGCGTCTGCGCAAGTCGAATGTACTGGTTTACTAGATGGGCTTCCCTGAGGTCCTGCAGCGAATTGAGCACGCCAATTGCGGTCAAACGCGCATTGGAAGTGGTGATTGGGAGAACCAGAGCCTGTTTGGTGGCCTTCCGTATTATTGCGTCTATGCGCTCGGTATCGTTTTTGGTAAGCCGAAGATAGGAAACGGAGTGCAGGACTCTGCTGGTGACGAAGACGTGGGAGAGCCGACGCGCATCCCTACCTCGCAGTCCCCTGTGCTTATTTGAGACGCGGTGAATTATCCATACCACTAGTTCGCCGCTCTTTTTGAGTTGGGCAATGGTTGTGTCAATTTTGAGGCGACTGTGGATGTACAAGCTGAGGATTTTGATTTCCTCTGCCTCCCGAATGGGTGCCCCTGAGAGGGTCAGGGAGATGTGTGTTTTGTCGTTTAGGTTGGCTTTGATATTTCTACGTACCAGTGGCATCAACATCAACGAGACGAAGAGAAAGACGACAAAGGTTAGACTGGCGCGAGCTCTTCGATTGGCAGCGCTCGCCTAACCAGCTGTAAATATATATATGCGTATCCCCTCAACTCTGTGTCCCCGGAGTCTGTCTTTCCCGTAACATATTTGGTGGAGCTGTGCGATCCCCGTCCTCGCCACAGAACTCCGCAACGGGCGCTCGCTCGCGGACTTCAAGATGACCTCGCAGGACTCGACTCCATCCACTCCGGTTGCCACGCCTCCCTCCCTGCCTACCAACCCACCGGCCGCCGCAACTTTCGTAACGCTTCCTGTCTTGAAGGACCCTGGCGTGTTCTCGGGCGTCGAAGGTTCCGACGTTGACCAATGGCTGCGCCTGTACGAACGCGTCAGCGCCAGTTACAGGTGGGACCCCACACTCATGCTCGCGAATGTCATATTCTACCTTGACGGAACCCCTCGTGTTTGGTTTGACACCCACGAGCATGATATTACAAGCTGGGACAACTTCAAGGACAAGATCCGTGAGCTTTTTGGAAACCCTTTTGGCAAAGAATGAATTGGCAACTCGCTCGCAGACTTCCACCGAGTCCTACGTCAGCTACATTCAGAATGTCTTAGCACTCTGCCGCAAAGTAGACGAAACCATGTCCGAGCCAGAGAAAGTTGCGCACATCCTCAAGGGTATTGCCGACGACGCGTTCAACTTGCTGGTGTTCGGTAACGTTTCTTCTGTGGACTCGATCATTCAGGGAATGTCGCCGCCTGGAACAAGCTAAAAGCAGGCGCATCTCACATCAGTTCCAGCGCCTTCCGAATACAGCAGCAACGTCATCTTGCCTCGACACACATCGTCCGCCAGCCGCCTGCGACGACTTAACACGACTTGTTCGGCGTGAACTTGAAGCGGCCGCCCCTGCTACAGTGGCTCCAACGTCCCCTGACCCACCTCCTTCAATTCCCTTGCCCCCTAATTCAAGCAGTCGTACGACAGGAAATCGCCAGCATGGGTATCTGCTCCATTTCGACGCCTTCCCGTACCGACTACCCGCCACAATTCACGACTGCTCGTCCATTCCCGTCTGGCCCTCCATAAACGTTCCGCAATCTATCCGCATGGCGAACACATGATGACAAGCCCATATGGTTCTCTTGTCACCGTATTGGGTACATTTCTCGCCATTGCAGAAGTCGTTGGGGTCCTACTGCACAAACTTTCCAGCGCTCCTTTAATGCCCGACCCGTTTATCGTCCTGAGACCAGCCCCGACCATCTTGCCCATCAGGAACCTGTGAGTGAGTCCCGCTACTCCCGCTCTCCATCACCTCAACGTCGCCAGCCTCGTTCTCACCAGCCCCGCCGATCACCGTCCCCCGCCTTCCCACGACGTTCCCCTACGGAAAACTAAATGTTGCAGCCCCTGGAGCTGGCGCTGCATCAATTGGACCGACTGAAAATTCTCTATTGACCATACCGACGAAACGGAACCTTATCGACGTACAAATCGACGGTGTGCATGTGACTGCTCTTGTCGACACTGGGGCTCAACTCTCTGTAATGACCACTGATTTTCGCCGCAAGCTCAAGAAAGTTCTCACGCCTGCGACGACTAACTTCGTCCGTGTTGCCGACGGCGGAATAGCATCTGTCGTTGGAATGTGCTCCGCTCATGTAAGCATCGCTGATCGCCACACAGTTGTTCTCTTCGCCGTCCTTCAAAAATGCCCCCACGACGTAATCCTAGGCCTCGACTTCCTGTCCGCACATTCTGCCCTCATTGACTGTTCGGCCAGTACGCTCCGTCTCCACTTTCCCATAACTGACCCTGCTGAACCACGGCCGAATCGCCTCTGCACTGCTGGATATGCTCGCCTTCCACCCCAAACACTGAGCTACGTCGAGTACGTATCATCACCACCAGTTCCCGACGGCGACTATGTACTCACTCCTATCACCGATGTCCTCATCAGCCGCGGCATTACGTTACCACACACCGTTCTGTCTGTCGCAGGGAACTCCACGTGCCTTCCAGTAGTCAATTTTAGTTGGACACCTCAAGTGCTGCCGCAAGGTATCGCTTTGGCACTACTCTCTACCTTAGAAGACAACGCAGGGGATGCTTTCACGGTCGCCGCTCCTTCCGACCAGTATACCCAGCCCCAATCCAATACTCGCCCTGATAGCGCAATTAGGTCGATGATTGCTTCTAATTTAACACCGTAGCAGTCTGACCAGCTCCTCCGGGTTCTGCTGTCCTACGTCCACATTTTTTACCTCAGCGGCCGTCCATTGGGGAAAGCTATTGGTGTGACCCATCATATAAACACTGGTGATGAGCGTCCTATTCGTAGGCGTCCTTATCGCGTGTCGGCGACTGAGCGTCAGATTATCCAAAGTGAGGTCGACAAAATGCTCGCCAAGCACATCACTGAGCCATCCAGCAGTCCTTGGGCATCTCCTGTCGTGCTAGTTCACAAGAAGGACGGCACATGGCGTTTCTGTGTCGATTATCGACACCTAAACAGAATTACCAAAAAAGACGTGTACCCTCTGCCGCGTATAGATGATGCCCTTGATTGCCTCTATGGTGCCCGCTATTTCTCCTCCATAGACCTCCGTTCCGGGTACTGGCAGATTGAGGTGGATGAAATGGATCGCGAAAAGACGGCATTCATCACCTCCGATGGCCTATATCAATTCAAGGTCATGCCCTTCGGCCTTTGTAACGCTCCAGCCACCTTCGAACGAATGATGGACTCCCTGCTCAGAGGCTTTAAATGGTCCACCTGTTTGTGCTACTTGGACGACGCCGTCGTTTTTTCACCAACATTTGAAACCCACATAGAGCGCCTGTCAGCGGTCTTAGACATCTTCCGTCGCGCTGGCCTGCAGCTGAACTCGTCCAAATGTCACTTTGGCCGCCACCAAATCACAGTACTTGGCCATTTAGTGGACGCTAACGGTGTACAACCAGACCCGGCAAAAATCAGCGCAGTCAAAAACTTTCCTGTGCCACGATCTGCGAAGGATGTACGCAGCTTTATCGGATTATGTTCGTACTTCCGACGCTTCGTAAAAAAAAAATCACAGCATATCCGCGGAGTGAATTATGATGCGTGGGCGAAGCTCCGGAGGTACATCATCGAAGACGTGATGGTGGTTGGTTGCATGTGGTCAAACGATATGCCTGTGAGACCATATCGCGATGCCATGTGTTGTATGGCATCGCGATCGTCATCGTTATGACGCATAGTGGGTACATTCCATGTACCCACTATGCGATCGCGATCGCATAGTGGGGGGATCGCGATCGTCATCGTCATCAGCAGGTGGCTACTACATACAAGGGACGCACGACCGACAGGCTAAGGGAGCTTCGCCCCTAAAAATTTTCCGGACATAGCGAGACCTCTTACGCAGCTCCTCAAGCAAGACGTCCCGTTTTCATGGGGCTCACAAGAGGCTTCTGCGTTCTCGAATCTCATCGCGATCCTCACTACTCCTCCGATTCTGGCACACTTTGACCCAGTGGCCCCTACGGAGATCCGTACAGATGCAAGTGGACATGGCATCGGTGCAGTGCTAGCTCAACAACAACGTGGCCATGACTGCGTTATCGCATACGCCAGCCGCCTCCTATCTGTCCCTGAACGCAATTACTCAATCACAGAGCGTGAGTGCTTAGCCCTCATTTGGGTGGTGGCGAAATTCAGGCCTTACCTATACGGACGCCCATTTTCGGTAGTTACCGACCACCACGCTCTCTGCTGGCTGAACTCTCTTAAAGATCCCTCAGGGCGCCTTGGTCGCTGGGCTTTGCGCCTGCAAGAATTTTCCTACTCGGTTGTCTACAAATCTGGCCGCCTGCACCGTGATGCCGATTGCCTATCCCGTTATCCTGTCGACGATTCTGATCACACCGACGCGACCACGGGAGCACTCTATCCTGTCAGTTTCCGACTTCCTTCACATTGGGGAGGAACAGAAGCGGGATCCACTGCTGCTTGACATCATCAGCCGTACGGAATCTTCCCCAGCCGACGCTTCCGTCCGTCACTTTGTCTTTCAGGGGGGCGCCCTATACCGCCGCAATTTCCGACCTGACGGGCCTGACCTGCTCATTGTCGTGCCTAAACATTTACGGCGCAGTGTCCTCACTGAACTTCACGACGCGCCCACTGCTGGAGACCTTGGCGTATCTCGCACGTACTAGCGCGTGCGGCGCCGTTTCTACTGGCCAGGTCTTGCTCGCTCGGTACGCCGATACGTCGCCACGTGTGAGTTATGTCAGCGTCGCAAAACACCATCCCTGCTACCCGCTGGCCATCTTCAACCCATCGACATACCCACGGAACCATTTACCGCATTAGGTTAGACCTGCTTGGTCCTTTCCCCACATCGACATTGGGAAACAAGTGGATAGCCGTGGCTACTGATTACGCTACACGCTACGCTATTACGCGAGCTCTACCGACGAGTTGCGCAACCAACGTTGCTGACTTCCTGTTACGGGATGTTATATTGGTTCACGGTGCCCCAAGACAGCTGCTCACGGACCGTGGCCGTACATTTCTCTCTCAAGTCATCGCCGACATCCTGCGCTCCTGTTCCACGCAACACAAACTGACCACTGCTTACCACCCCCAAACCAACGGCCTCACGGTACGCTTTAATCGTACTCTTACGGAGATGCTCGCTATGTATGTGTCGCCGGACCACCGAGACTGGGATATCGCCCTACCCTCCGCAACTTTCGCGTACAATTCATCGCGTCACGACACAGCAGGCTTTTCACCTTTCTATTTGTTGTACGGAAGAGAGCCGACTTTACCGCTGGACACAATCATCACTGCCCATACGTTGTCCACGAGCGAGTACGCTCGCGACGCTATCGCGCGTGCCGACCATGCCCGTCAGCTCGCCCGTCAGCTCGCCCGCGCACGCTTTACGGCGTCGCAGAGCAATCAACGACGACGATACAATGCCTCACATCGAGACGCGCATTTCGTCCCCGGAACCCTTGTGCTACTCTGGTCCCCTCATCGTCAGGCCGGCCTGTCTGAAAAACTCCTGTCTCGTTACACGGGACCTTACCGTGTACTGCGGCAAGTAACACCCGCCACCTATGAGATTGCGCCCATCTCTCCATCATCATCTGTTCTTCGGTCGAGTGATTTTGTTGGGTGTGTTCAGATAAGAACGTCGGTGCATGTCCGCCGACCCCCTTTGATTTCGCCGAAAAAAATATATTTTGTTTTCCAAGTCCCCATGACCACAAAACCACTTTTGGTTTCGCGAGAAAAAATTTCACCTTCTTTAAAAAAATTCACAAGTCTCCACTGAGCCGCTACCGCCTCTTTCGAATTTCGCGAAAATGGGATTTCGATGAGACGCTACAAAAACACTATTGTAGCTGTAGATCCGAAAAATTTTCTCCACATACTACGGATAGTTTGTGTCGAGAAAAAAATATTACTTTGCAGTTTTGATGTTTTTCTGTTAAGGGAAAAAAAATCGCAAAATTGACACAAAGCTCAATAATGCTCACATTTAAGATTTTTTTCCTCCGCAAGTATTAACGCCAGACTTCCTAAAGTTTCTAAAAACATTTCCCTATGTTTGGTAAACAAGTGTGCTGAACGAAATACCTGAGAGTGGCTTCAAACGTTAACCAAAAATGTTCAACTGAGGACATGTCTGTCAAAATGCAATATTTTGAAGATCATTTAAAAAAAAACACCATCTTCGATTTTCTTTAAACTCTCCAGAATTAAAGCCAAACACGTGTTCTAACTTAATCTGTAAAAACATGTTGCATTATTTTTGTGAGGTCGGAACTACGAAGCACGAAAAGTGGCCAAATTGACGTATAGTAAGTAACCACAACATTAAGCGATCACGAAGCAATAGTTGCCATTATCGTCATTTTTAGGTCGCGAATGTCTTCTGTGGATTGACGGATTGTCAGGAATAAAACAGGAACAGTTGCTTTTGAAGCGGAAATTATTACAACATTTTTTTACGCAAGTCACAAAACTTCTACACGGGTCCCAGCCACTGAGCATGCCGCTATAATGAGTCGCACTCTTCGCAGGAATCGCTTTCAAAATTTTTCGCGCATGTGAGCCTGCGTACGCCTCATAAAGGAGGTGGCTGGAGAGGATCCACCGCTGGATATTTATCGCTTCCCATGGCACATCGGTATTGTGATTACACAGACGGTGCGTGTCGGCACAAGCGGCGCTTCTGCAGCACGACTGCGCTCACCCGGTCCCTAAAAAAAATGACAAAAAATTACACCATCTCCCGCTAAAGGGAACCATGTGTAGATGTGAAGCAGCGGGCGCTAACGCTTACACTGGCGGCGGCGTTGACGCTGGCCCTCATCGGAGCGTTGCGCAGGAGAGAAAACTGGGGAGGCGCAAAGCACGCAGTGATGGAGCGGTGTTTTCTACTGGAACATGCCAATCGCTGCTAATGGGCAATGAGAGACAGAAGACTCCGACTGGACACAGAGGCCCGCAGTCCGCTTTTAGTTAACACGCACGCTGCGAAAATTTTTATTGTTCAACAACGCACAGGGAGAAATCTCCCACCGGCACCAGCATGGAGGTCAAGATCCATTGCCATATATAGGGGGTGGCCAGTGAACGGTTGTGCAGCGCGAGCAGTCGGTTTTGTCAACCAAGAAACTCGCTAGCAGACGCTGCCTGCGTCGGCCTCGCGAGGCGAGAGAGGGGAGCGTAGGAGAGGAGAGAGAGGGGGGACGCGCATGCGCAGTGGGGAGGTGTGGGCGCCGCGGGCAGGGATGCCTAGAGGGGAGAGTGTAGGAGAGAGAGGGGGGGACGCGCATGCGCAGTGGGAGTGTGGACGCCGTGGGCTGGGATGCCTAGAGGAGAGAGGGGGGGAGCGTAGAAGGAGAGAGGAGGGAAGGCGCATGCGCAGTGAGGGTGTGGTTGCCGCGGGGAGGGATGCCTAGAGGAGAGAGAGGGGGAGAGGAGGTTTTTATTTTTATTTTTTTTTGAAAGGGTTTGCGCATGCGCAGTAAGGGTGGTCACGCCGCACACCACCACCGGATTAAGCTTCGCCATAAGATGCTTCACATCTAAAAGAAACAGCTCAACTCGCTTAAGAAAGGTCGAAGTAGTAAGAGAACGTCGGCTTTCACTTCCGTTCGTCGTCGACAACCCGGCAGTCCTCTGCTGGTGAACGAACGTGAGTACGCGTGCGCGTATTACACTCCCCTGATATTGATGGCCACGTTGTGCAGCTCAGAGCGAGCGTTTTGCGCGGACTACCCAAAGAGGCATACGAAGAAGATTGCCTACAAGCGGAACTTTTGATGTCTGAAAGATTTGAATGTCGCCTTACTAAGGAAGAGCATGCCAGAACAAGCCTCATCCATCAGAGAAACCGACATTTTGTGCCAGAGCTGTTTCAACCGCTTGAAACAGATCGCCGTAGAGTCTCCAGATGCATCTGTCTGACGCAAATTTTGTTCCCGAACAAATTGTTGTCGAAGAGCTAAACGTACTCGTTGAGACAACCGACGTGACAACCCTGAAAATTCCGGCGAAAGTGAAAGCACAATGCCGAGTGTCTTACGCCAAGCGCAAGAGAGCGGAGATCGAGGGCGTTATCCCCAGGACAATTTCTGCTGTCCTTACAGTAGCGCACGGTACTACAGAGGAACCTGGTCCTTCAGCGGAAACCTGCAACACGTGTCGCGAGTGGCTGCGCAACCTAAAGCACACATTCGATACCTGCGAATCGGACTATGAACGCTACCGCCGCCTGACATTGCTCCCTGTGAACGTCTCTCATCAAGAGATTCAAGAAATGATTTCATCTGCAACTCGGCACCTCATTCGGAAATCCAGAAAATACAGACACCCGGGTGTGGTCAAGTCCGAACCTCTACACCAGATCGAAGCTGAAGCCAGAAAACATACAGGCAGCAATGAAATACTATACTGACGATGAGCTCAACTCCACCCAACAAAGCCCAAACAAGAAAGATTTCATTGCATATTCGGGAAACATTTCGTCAACAGCGGCTCACCCTGACACAGGGATCGAGCTCAAGAAGTTCTCCTCCTTGGGGCCCGAAATGGGTTGTGTGCACAAGGTTGCTTCACCAGGAGCAAGATACGTACAAGTGCTTCAGTGACGTTTGTGACTGTCTAACTTTTCTGAGTATGACTTGTGGCTATGACTCCCTGTGTATACAATAGGGGTAAATAAACAGTTCCTTCCGAGAGCTCGACTTGACTACATTTCTAGAAATCTTACGGTTAGTCCTTACGCCAGGACCAAAACTGCGACGCGGGCACGCACGCAAATGAACAAATTTGCACTTTAAGGCAACTCTGGTTTTATCTGTCAAGCTGTTGTCCCACGAGCACAACAGATGACATTCAGGGCCTAAAAATAACGATAATGGCAACTATTGCTCCATGCTCGCTCAATGTTGTCGTTATTCACTATACGTCAATTTGGCCACTTTTCGTGCTTCGTAGTTCCGACCTCACAAAAATAATGCAACATGTTTTACAGATTAAGTTAGAACACGTGCTTGGCTTCAATTCTGGAGAGTTTAAAGAAAATCGAAGATGGTGTTTTTTTTTTAAATGATCTTCAAAATATTGCATTTTGAGAGACATGTCCTCAGTTGAACATTTCTGGTTAACGTTTGAAGCCACTCTCAGGTATTTCATTCAGCACACTTGTTCACCAAACATATGACAATGTTTTTAAAAACTTTTCAAAAGTCTGGCGTTTATACTTGCGGAGGAAAAAAAATCTTAAATGTGAGCATTATTGAGCTTTGTGCCGATTTCGCGATTTTTTTCTTAACAGAACAACATTAAAACTGCAAAGTAATAATTTTTTCTCAACACAAACTATCCCTAGTATGTGGAGAAAAAAGTTTCGGACCTACAGCTACAAAAGTGTTTTTATAGCGTCTCATCGAAATCCCATTTTCGCGAAATTCGAAAGAGGCGGTGGCGGCTCAGTGGAGACTTGTGAATTTTTTTTAAAGAAGGTGAAATTTTTTTCTCGCGAAACCAAAAGTGGTTTTGTGGTCATGGGGACTTGGAAAACAAAATATTTTTTTTCGGCGAAATCAAAGGGGGTCGGCGGACATGCACCGACGTTCTTATCTGAACACACCCTGTTCACGTCTCACGGCTCAAGCCCTACAACACTGCTTCTGAAAACGACCTCTAAAGCTCCGGGACGGTGCTTCCGCCGCCGGGGGGTCATGCTACGTACCAGTGGCATCAACATCAACGAGACGAAGAGAAGGACGACAAAGGATGGACTGGCGCGAGCTCTTCGATTGGCAGCGCTCGCCTAACCAGCTGTAAATATATATATATGCGTATCCCCTCAAGTCTGTGCCCCGGGAGTCTGTCTTTCCCGTAACAATATGAATAAATTCGGATTTAGCTGGGGCGCACTGAAGCCCATACGCTGACGCGTAGCGGTCGACAGGGTAGGCAGCCTGTTGAAGACTGCCTCAATTTCTCCCAGGTTCCCCTGTGTGCTCCATATTGAAATATCATCGGCATAAAACGCATGTTGGCTGCCTGAGATCCGAGCCAGCTCCGTAGGAAGGTACATCAAGGCAATGTTAAAAAGTAGCGGCGAAAGGACCGCTCCTTGTGGTGTGCCTCTCGTGCCCATGAAGTAGGGACCGTATTCGTCATCCTCAATGCGCACAAGGGCCTCCCTATCAGACAAGAAATGTCCTTTGTAGGAAAAGGTCCTGTCACCGCAGTTTGTGGTGTTAAGATTGGCAAGGGTAGCACTATGCTTGACATTGTCGAAGGCGCGTTTCAGGTCTAAGGCGAGGACAACCTTATCGTTGCTGTGAATAGTTGCAGGCTCTATTACTTCGCGATCAAGTTGTAGTAGGACGTCTTGGGCCCATTTGTGTGGTCAGAAGCCATACATTGTATCAGCAAAGGCACCTGTGCGTTCGAGAAACGATGGGAGGCGTTCTCGAACCATGGTTTCCATAAGCTTTCCTGTGTAGGATGTAAGCGAAATGGGACGCAAATTATCGGTGTTGATAAGTTTGCCCGACTGTGGTATAAAAGTGACCAGGACGGTCTTCCAGTCTTTAGGGATGGGTTGACCTTTCCAGATGGTGTTGATATAATCGTGGAGGTGCATGTGTGCCGAATCGGGAAGATTAGCAAGTAGTTTTACCGTGGTTTTGTCTCGGCCAGGCGCCGTGCACCTTTCGTCTTAGCAAGTGCCGCTTTGAGCTCGTAGAGCTCAAAGAGAGCGTCCAGTTCGGTGTTCGGTTTGCCTGGGTAATGGTATTGGGGTTCTTGCGGGTCGCGGATGCGGCAGAGATAGCTGTCGCTCAGGGTATCTGCTAGCTGGGCTGTAGTGCCTTGGAAACCATGTAAGGCGCGGCGGCGTTGGCGTTGCGTTTCACCTCTGGACTGCGCAGGGTCGATGAGGGGTCGAAAGAGTCTCTACGTCCCCCTAGAATTCGTCTGTCCAGCAACAGTGTTGTATTTGTCCATCCAGTTTGCGTCCGCAAGTTGGGCGGCATATGCTGCAGCTTGTTCTGTGAGTGCTGCAATGCAGAGTTTGAGTTTGCGGTTGTTTTTGTTTTCGCCACCGCCGAGCGAGGCCACGGCGTGCCTGCCACAGGTGTAATAAGTGTGGATCTATCACAGGGACGACTTCGGTGTTCTGTAAATTGTGGGTGTGTTGTTGCTACAAATATTGCAGTTGGTTGGCCCACCTGGCATACCCCTCGGTGTCGAGAGTGCAAGGTGGTTGTTGCAGGCGGAAGGTGTGCCAGTTTGTGATTTTAGATGCGAAGCAGCTCTTTGACTAGTCTGTGTAACGCTGTCCCTCCCTCCGTGCGTCCGTACGAACGCGCCGCAACGCACTCCCTTCGCCGCAGGTGTTGGAGCGGTGCCAAGTAGGTCACGCCGCAGCTGCGCGTTGACGTCACGCTCCCCTCGTCTGCCGCGCACTCGCCGCAGCGCCCGCAGCTGCCGCCTGACGCGCAACGACAAGACCTACGCCAGCCATCGCTTCAAACGAATCTTCCAGCGCTCACCGCAGCACCCGCGTTAGCGCCGTTCAACCCGTGACGCCACCCGTGCGCAACGCTGCTGCTTCGCATCCTATCAGGGTTCCCTTTGGGAAGATGGTGCAAATTTTTTAGGGGCGAAGCTCCTCTTAGTCTAACCTTGTCCCGCGTCAGGGGTAACCAGCAGTATCTGGAGATAATGATGACGATGACGCTGATGACCATGAAGAATAAGCGCGTTCCAGACCACCTCTAGTTCCCATCGTGTGCACCGAGGAAGCAGAGCGTCCCGCAGGCGGTGTCGCCATCTATGTCAAGCAGAACACTAGTACAATAAGGCCGTCCACCACCACTACAGTCACTAGAGTCATGGGCGAGAGCATAGAGGGGCAGCTTAGCAATGGCTAGGCAGGTGGTGTCTGTCGCCCAGGTTGGCTCCATTCCTTGATCTAGCTTGGATGTGCTTGCGGGGGGCTTAGGCCATCCCTCCTTCCCGCGTCCTACACCCCTCCAGAGCATGCGCGTCCCCTCCACCTCTCCAACGCTCACCCCCTTTCTCTCCTCTAGCAATCGTCTACTGTACGGAGCGGCGCGCGCGTCCCCTCTCTCTCCTCTTCTACGCTCACCCCCCTTTCTCTCCTCTAGGAGTTCTCTACTCTACGGAGCGGCGTCTGCGTTCCACATCCCCACAGCGGATGTGCGTCCTGTACACTAACCCCCTCTCTCCCCTCTAAGAATCCCCTACGGAGCCATTAGGAAACCAAAGCTCAAGTTTGCGGAGCGACGACAGCGCCGCGCTGCGCCTCTGGAGAGAAGCGCTGGTGAAACTGGGAATAAGCGCGGCGGAGGGCGCGCCTGTTTCACCGACAGCCGACAGCGGCGGCACGCGTGCGCACGCGTTGTTCGGTCGGTGCGGGGAGCTTAAACGTTCCGCCGTGAGCTTGGCACGCTGAACCGAGAGGCTTGCTTTGCGAAGCTGCATTTCCGCGATGGTAGAAGCGACCCACCGAAAGCGGAAGCGAGGTCCGAAGTATTACTGTGTGCCACAGCAGTGCAGACAGTACCGGCACGCGATCCGCCTGTAAAACTATCAGTTCCCGGACAAGTCGTACAGAGAAAGTACACAAGCGTGGATCACCGTAGTTAGAGAAATAAAGTTCTTGCTCTGTCTCGCCTTCCGTTTTCGCTGACTCAGTTCTTCGCTTGAAATCGTTTGTCTTGACTACCTGAATCAGTATGTAACGCGGCGCGTGCATGCAACGACTGCAGTGATGATTGCTCGCCGTCTCGCATTTTTACATCCAATTACGGTTGTATGTTTAAGCAACTTTGTGTTTTGTTTCCTTGTGTTTGTGAGACCTATCTTTCGTTGTTGGATGTTCACTCTCACATACTTCGTACCCCGGTTAGTGTTGCCGTGTTGGGTGCGTTCAGTTGAACTCCGCACAAGGCTGCATCGTCGCGCCGGAACGAACACCTGGGAATTTTCAGCTAACTTGACATCGTTTTGCCGGTTTGTTCTGTTTTTGTCGCTTTTTTAGGGTGGTATATATTTAAGCCGCTGAATCTAACTGGCACTTAATTCAGGAATTGTTATTGCCATCTTCGGAGATTGTGCGGTTTTCTTTCACGCGCACCGCGCACTCGTACATTGCTTCGAGTGTGCGTTTACGGGTGCGCTTCGCGCAGCTCGTCACCCGATACCACATCGCGCCTGAAATTCGACACCTCTCACGCTGAGCCGCGTTCGCGCAGCAAGTCTTATACACCTGTAAAGTCGATATTCTCATAAAAAGGGAGTGCAAGCACGAAGCGATGATGATGATATGTGGAGTTTTATGGCGCAAGGGCCACTGTTGGCCAAAGAGCGCCAGGCCACAGGACATAGAATGTAATGAGATGGGATGCGATCATTGATGGTGTTCAGCGGCTGTATAAGGGCCTAAAAATTCTGCGCACTAAAGGTGCGTAAAGCATATAATTATTAAAATTATGACAGTGACGTGAAACATGCGTGAGGATATGAATGACAAACGATCACGGTACTAAAATAAAGGAGTATGGCATGAGCACTAGTGCCTCGTCGACACCCTTGAATCCAAGGGGCTGGGAGGCCGGTGCTTTCTTAAATGTACATGCCGCAGCGACACCCTCTACTGAGAGGCTGTGCTACGGAGTCCCTGGGCATATAACGTTGAAAGTTCGTAAATCTTTTAAAAATCCAAAAAGCGATTCGTGGTTGAAAAGCGGTTCGTTTCCTAAAAACATTGATGGGTGGGGTGGTACTCGTTGTTTGTATAACAATGAAAAATGCTTCCTCCTGTATGACTCCAATCGTGTGCATTCTATGAGCATATGCAGCACTGTTAGTGGCTCACCACATCTATCACAGCTCGGTGGGTCACCACCGGACAAAAGGTGTGCGTGTGTGTTGTGCGTGTGTCCTATTCTGAGTCTGCAAAGTGTGACATCTGTCCGACGTGCTTTTGATATGGGTTGCCAGTTTCCGAAGATTGGCTTCACCAAGTGCAGTTTATTTTGGGTTTCCTTGTCCCATAAACACTGCCAGTAGGCCCTGAGCTTTCGTTTTAGTAATGGTTTGAGGTCCAGTGCAGGGACAGCTATGGATGTATCGGAAGTGTTGTGGGCGGATGCAGCCAGCTGGTCCGCCAGCATGTGTCCCCCTATCTCGCGGTGCCCTGGCACCCAGCATAGCACAACGTGCTGTTTGAGCGCATAACTCGTACATAAGAGTGAGTAAAGAGAGACTAAAACAGGATTTTTTGTTTTTTTCAGAGTTTTCGTGGCTTTTACAACACTAAAAGAATCCGTATATATAACTGCACTTTGTAGCTTTAACTGCCTAATGTGTTTAACGGCCACAAGTATTGCGTAAGCCTCTGCTGTGAATATACTTGTGTCAGGGTGCAGAACGCCGGCACTCGAAAACGATGGGCCGACTGCTGCGTAGGACACGCTAGTGTGAGACTTCGATGCATCGGTAAAGAATTCAGGATAGGTGTATTTGTGTTGCAGTTCGCGGAAATATGTATGGATGTGTGCAATAGGCGCGTGCTTTGTAACTTCTACAAATGATGTATCACAATCTATTAGCTCCCACTACCATGGCGGGAGATGTAGAGCGGGTGCAAGCAAGCGGTGTTCAAGAAGTGGCACACCCATTTCATCGGCTAGGTCCCTCACGCGAAGTGAATAGGGCCGTCTCACCGCCGGACGATTGTTAAAGAGGGCAACACTGGTCATATCATTAACAGTGGAGTGTGAGGGGTGTTCACTGTTTGCATTCACTTTGAGGAAATATACAAGAGACATGTAGGATCGCTGCAAGTGTAGTGACCACTCGTTGGATTCAACGTAGAGGCTCTCTACCGGACTCGTTCGGAAAGCGCCTGTGGAAAGACGAATACCTAGGTGGTGGACAGGGTCGAGTAGCTTTAACGCGCTTCGTGTCGCGGACTGATAAATTATGGCCCCGTAGTCAAGGCGCGTGCGTATGAGGCTCTTGTATAGGTTCATGAGACATCTTCTGTCACTGCCCCATGCTGTACGTGACAAAACCTTCAAAATATTCATTGTTTTCAGACACTTTTAATTTAACATACTTGATGTGTGGCACGAAGGTTAACTTAGTGTCTAAGATAAGGCCTAAAAATTTATGCTCCGTTTTTACAGGTAGTCGCTGCCCTTCCAGGTGAATGTCAGGATCAGACTGCAAGCCTCTTTTCCTTGAGAAAAGGACACAAGTGCCCTTTTGTGGATTGAGGCGGAAGCCGTTTTCGTCTGCCCATTTGGCCACCTTATTTAGACCGAGCTGAACCTGTCGTTCACATATTGCAAGATTGCACGATTTAAAACCTCTCTGTACGTCATCAACATATGTGCAATAGAACATACTGGGTGGGATGCACAGGCGCAGAGAATTCATTTTAACAATAAAAAGTGTACAACTGAGCACCCCCTCCCTGAGGCACTCCAGTTTCCTGTACAAATGACCTTGATAAGGCATTGCCCACACGAACACGGAATGTGCGGTTCGATAGGTAACTTTCTAATATGTTGAACATCCTGCCTCTTACACCTAAGTGTGACAGGTCTCTCAAAATTCCATACCGCCAGGCAGTCGTATGCCTTCTCCATGTCAAGGAATACGGATAGGAAAACTTGCTTGTGAGCAAAAGCTTCACGAATGTATGCCTCGATACGCACGAGATGATCAGTCGTGGATAGACTCGAAACCCGCACTGGTACGGGTCGAGCAGCTTGTTCGATTCCAGGAAATGTAAAAGGCGGCGGTTTATCATTTTTTCAAAAACTTTACACAGACAGCTTGTTAGGTGCTATAGGCGGTAGCTCGCAACAGAAGACGGGGTCCTTGCCCTGTTTCAGGATAGGGATTATAATGGCCTCTTTCCAAGCAGAGGGGGAGCTTACCGGAGAACCACACAGCGTTGTAGAGACAAAGGAGGGCTTTTGTGTTTCAGATGGTAGACGTTTCAACATGTCATAAATTATACGGTCGGCGCCTGGGGCAGATTCATTACAACAGTTAAGCGCCGCCTGCAGTTCTGCTAGGCAGAATGGCCGGTTGTATGCCTCAGTTTCTGCACACTTACGTTCTAACTTCTCCCGTTCCATCGTTCCTTTATTGCCTTTGGAAGTTTTTTGGAGTAGTGTGATTGAACTGGAGACCTGCTCGAAGTGTGCGCAGGAGGATTGGCTTGGTCCTCAAAAGGTGTCTCCCGTGTGTATCCACCAAAGGTAGTGAGTGTGTTTATGTCCCTTAACTTATTGGCACTGCTCCATACTCTTGCCTTCGTCGGTGTAGGAGTTTATGCGCTTGTTATGTACCTTTGCCAACTCTCCCACTCCTAACCTGCCGGCGCGTTTATCTGCGACAGTGACGTGTTTAAGTCAGTGAGATTCTCGGCAGTGGGGGAATCGCGCAGTAGACCCCACCGCTTTGTTCTGCTACGAGCTTTACGGCACCCGTCGTTCCACCAAGGAACACGACGTTTACGTGCCACACCACTTGATTGAAAAATACATTTCCGAGGCCGCATCAATTATAAACCGGTAAAATATTGCACAGCACCATCAATTCCTTAGTGAAGACATG
>JALIZH010014479.1:0-46953 GCA_030522465.1 Rhipicephalus appendiculatus
AAAGAGTGCACGAAGGTCGCTTAGTTCGCCGCAGCGGCCGCGTTTACGAATGGAGCGCGCCGCTTACACACGAAGGTAATAATTGTGGCAGTTGTTCGCGCTCGTCCCGTGTATGCTTGTGCGTTCGTTTCGTGCGTCTTTGTGTTAGAGCAGCGCGCTTTAAATGTCGAGCTGTGACAGTTAGTCCGTGCTCGTCTTGTGTATGCTCATTTCGTGCGTCCTTTCTGCTTGAGGTGCGCGCTGCATGTTTCGAGCTGCTTGCCGTTCTTCCACGTCACACTACAATGTGTTGCTGCAGCATTCATTCCTTCTCCCTTGTGGCGAAACAATGCACAATAAACGCTCAACTACTTATGTGAATACATGTTTCACTTTCGTGTTATACCGATTCCTTTGACAGAGGGATCAGCCATGTTTTTTTTTTTGTTATTCCGTTAATTTCCTTGCTTTGTACTTCCATTCTTGTATTATTAATAATCTGTTTTCTCGAAGATTTGTTTTTCCTTTACTGAATCGCTATATTGGTATGTGCTGATATCAATGCCACCCTGCTAGGAGCGGTACCTCGAGGCTTGCAGTATTGTAAATAAATAAGTAAACACGAACGAGTGTTGTGGATATACCTGGGCACGAGTGCGAGCGCGAGTGAGGCTCAATAATCACTTATAAGACTAAAAAAAGTATTGCTGGGTGAACGTAAACAAGTATGTACTGATGACCAATGCATATAGCACGAGCCAGAAACGCAAAACGTGAGAGAAAAAGGAAGACGCAGTTTCTCGAATCCCTTTGCAAAGCGTATTTTGATCTATGGTCTATAAATGCGTGAAATTTACATAATGTTTTTTGCCAAAGTTACGGAGACCAAATTTGAAGCAAGTGGAAGCGTTAGAACAGATTATAGTGTATTTTACAATAATTCATAGCAATTACTGCGTAAATAACGGTCTAATTCTTGTACTAAGGAAATAAGTGTATATTTAAAAGGGCCCGTTTTCCATTCTTTGACACAATATTAATGACAACCAATAGACAATGATGCCAAGGAACAGTATAGGGGATGTTATCAGAAGTAATTGTAATGTAAATGTGAAGAAAGAAAAGTGGACGAAAAGATAACTTGCCCCTGCCGGCGGCAAGTTATCTTTTCGTCCACTTTTCGTTCTTAACATTTACATTACAATTACTTCTGATAGCATCCCCTAGAATTTCCTTGGCCTCATTGTCTGTTAGTTCTCATTAATTGTTGTACTGTCATTCATGCTATACTTTTTCATAAACCGAATTCAACGACCCACTCAAGAAGATGAAGAAGCAAGGTCTGGCCTTGACAGCGGATTTCTAGCGTTCTACTCCTCACGGCGGTAAGGGGGGAAAGGGACAGAAAGAGAAAGAGGGAGGTATAATGATAGGTGACTTTGCTACGGCACAATAAGTCACTGTACACACTTTCCTGCACGGAGAGAAGTCACGCGCGACAGTCTTTATACCGCCGCACGTGCTCTAAAGACGAGCGTCTAAACCTGTCTCGCTTAGAAGTTTTAATAGGCAATTTAGACTCCGTTCGGCGTAGTGTACATGTTCCCAAGCACCCAAAAACTTCTTCTCTGAAAAGGGTCGGGAGTCCAGACGGTCTATGACGCAGCTAACTGACTGTCTTTCGGTCGCGTATTGAGGACACACGCACAGGATGTGGTGAATAGTCTCTGACGTGTGACACACGTGGCAGTTAGGGTTTTGCTCCTGTCAAATCTTACAAAGGTATCGTTGCGTATTTGCAACACTAATCCACGATCCTAGTAGTGTTTCCTGGTCTCTTCTTTGCTTTAATGGAAGCCGAAAAAGCGTGACCAAAGTCAAGTCTGTAAAGGCGCTCTTGGAGATAATTAGGGTCATCCCATAATCATGTCATAAACGTTTTCATATACTTCGACAGCAAGGCGCTGATTTCATACCGGGAAAAATAAACTGATGTGACTTCACCGTTAGTGAGCGCCATTTTCGCTCCTGCCTCAGCTTGTTCGTTCCCAGATATGCTACAGTGACTGGGAATCCATTGCAATGCAACGGCATGTCCGGAGTGAGATGCCTCGCTTAACATATTCATTATGTCGAACACCAGAGGACTGTATGTGGTTCCTTGCTTCATGTAATTGCTCATTACTTGAAGTGCTGGCTTGGAGTCACAAAATAATGTCCATTACGCTGGACTCTGCAGTACAATGTAGTGGGTAGCTTGTCGGACACCGGTCAGCTCAGCGGCATGGTGTTAACACAAAACAACAATTTATTTTCTCTATTTTACGTGACGTTTCTTTGGAAGTAACCATGACAAGGGCTTCGACAGATGATAGGAAATATTTAGTGCAGGATAAGTGCGTGTCGCAACTCGAATGCACGATGAGTGGTTTACTTCAAAGTCGTCCCATTACACGGCGCTAAGGCATAATTAATCATTATCACAAGTAACAGAATCAAGAAATCGTGTAGCAGCGGGTATTGCATTATAGTGCCGTAGTGGCTACTTCGCTCATTCGTAGTATTATGAACTATGGCATAAAGGGAGCTTTGCAAGAGCACTTACAGTACGCATGCATTCTAAGATACTTTAAAACGGCCAATGTTGCACTCACAGACGTTGTTTTCCTAGCGACATGGTTGATATCAGCTACGCCTGGCAAGCGAACTAGAAGACGATGTGAACGGGGCCATATCACGCTATCACATGCTGCTATTGAAGGTGACCCTCAAACGTCCTCAAGTTTTTCATTTCCGCACTGCAAAGTAACAACATAAAACACAAAGGATTACCACGTGAAATTGCGTATAAAATGGAGTTTATTAGTTCACCTCCGGAGATTAGAAAATAACCGAGCTCAGCAATTATGAATGCAAAGCAAGAACATCACCGAATAACCATGGGACATAACATATAATAGCGTAACGTTGCTAAGTCCCGATGGTTTCTCCGTCAGCAACTTATTCGTTGCGTGAGACTTCCTGAATAACGCTGCGCAGTTTGTCGCCGATGGCGTCCATCCAGAACTCCTTGGGAAGCTGCGGGAGGAGCTTGGACAGCACACCGACGGCGGTTCTAAGGAATTGCCCGGCGCCTTTCAGGGTTACGAAGACATCGTCCATGTATACCGGAATCGGACCACTGTGGTACACGAGCCTTGTTCCAGTGAAGTCAGATTCTGCCTCGCCACTGGGAGGCGTGACCTACATGGAACGACGCATGCCACAGGGTGTAGCAATGGCACATCAAAGGAATCATTGGACGCGTCTGTATGTGCTTGATACTATTAATGTTTGACGAACAAGCTAGAGAAATATACAGTCAACTATGAAATCAATGAAAAAAACGGCTGTCTTGTAAATAACACTTTTTCTCCGAATGTTTCTATGCTTCCGTGGGGTATAACCGTATAACTAACTGGCTAACCAGCTAACTAATTAACCAACCAACTAACTAACTAAATAAATAAATACTTAACAGGTAACTTAAGAACTAAATTTTGTAACCTCAATATGCCGCGCTAAACGCGAAGGAATATAAGTTCACCGGCTGTGAGGAGCCGATATTTTGTGCCTGCACAACTCCACTTAAACGGTCGAACTGACCACCGTTACCTTATGGCTAGCGCATTCGCGCTCGACTTAATTGTAGCGCACTCCTATCATATAGGGTAACAGGTTGAAATTACCTCAAAGATGACGGTAACCCTGGCTCCCGTGTACGTCTCGACGGTGCCCTTCTGTCCGGCACAAGTCTTCCACGGCATTACGGCTTCGAGCACTCCGGCGGTGGTGGCGAGGTCCACCTGCACCAGACTGGTGCCGTTGCGGCAGTAGCCCAAAGCAGCACCGAACGGTCGCAGCTTGTCCATGCCCTTGAAGACAATGGGGCCCAAAAAAGTCCAGGTACAACCTCATCCGGCTTCGAGCTCTTGGTCACGTATTGCGAGGGCAACTTGCCAATGATGTCATTCACCATCGCATCGAGGTCCAAGGCGGAGAAGTCGCAGTCGCCTGCGGATCGCAAATTAAGGTGAATGTTCAGTAGCACCAGCGGCAGTAGCGAGTAAGTAATTTGAAAGCTTAAATTATTACTTCCACACGGTGCTCTTTACGCCACAATGATGCCTCTTGTGGCCTACAGTAAACAACTTGAATTAACTAGGTCTCTTCGGCCTTTATGTGTGGATACTGACCCAATCGTAATTAAAAACAACATCGTTTATTTAAGCCGGGCATCGACCCTTTATTCAAAAATGAAGGTGAGGTGGCGTTTCACTTTACCATAGAGCGTGCACAACCCAACGAAAAAACTCGAGAGGCCTGTTTGTCTTGAATAGGCTAATATGGTACAGCAGATTTCCAACTGAAAAGGTTGTAGCGAAAATGCGGCATCCATTCATTTTAATTTTGTATATTTAATACCTTATTTATGTAGCACAATATAAAACCACGTGAGGGGTAAAACATTGCATTTAAAAATAATTACGAATCCCAGCTCGATATTGCTAGCATGATCTATAACAACATATGACCCAAAGCTTTTTCCCCCGGTTTGTGCTCTAACGCAGACCTAGAATTTTACACATCTGCTTCGGTATCTACAGCAGAGAAAAGACAGGAGAGTGAAGATGTGGCAGAAATACAAAATAAAGAAATAAGGCTGCTTCGCGCTAGTGGTGCCAAGCCCGAAAGAAGAGAGGAGCTAGGCGCCCTTCCGTGTTTCTCTTTACTTGTCCCTTTCTTTCTTCCTCTTTTTTTCTCTCTTTCTCTTCTCTCCATCTCTGTTTTTCTATTCGTTTTTTTGTCTCTGTTTGCTTCTATACCTTTCTTTACCTGTCTATTTCTTTCTCTCTCTCAATCTTCTGATGAATTTTTTCTTCCATTTCTTTCTATGTGTTTCTCTTTCTCGCTCTTTCTTTTATTCTCTGTCTTTCTCTTTCTGTCTTACTCTGTGTCTTTTCTATAACCTTTTTTGGTCTCTTCTGTCTATCTCTCTCTCTCTCTCTGTTTATGTCAGGGGGTCTCAAACACGCGGCCCGCGAGCCGCATGCGGCCCACCAGGCTCTCCATTGCGGCCCGCTGTCGGACATGTCTGTATTCGCTCCACATGTTTTTGTTATTAGATGCGAAGCATCTTATGCTCGGGGCTCTGTCCGTCCCTCCCGCGTCCCCCCGTCCCGCGTCCCCGGTCCCGCGTCCCCCGTCCGGCGTCCCGCGTCCGGCCACTTTCATGAAGTAGGGAAGCACCCATTATGCGAACCAGAACGCTGTAGTAATATGAAGGCCGTCAACCACTACTACAGTCATCAGAGTCATGGCCGAGAGCACAGAGAGGCTGCTTAGCAATGGCTAGGCAAGTGGTGTCTGTCGCCCAGGTTGACCCCATTCCTTGATCTTGCTTGCATGTGTTTGGAGGGGGCTTAGTCCGTCCCTCCTTCCCACAGCGCATGCGCGTCCCCTCCCCTCTCTCTCCGTACGCTCATCCTCTTTCTCCCCTCTAGGAATCCTCCGCTCTACGGAGCGGCCCCCGCGTCCCAATCTCCCCACAGCGCATGCGCGTCCCCTCCCCCTATCCTCTCCTACGCTCACCCCCCTTTCTCTACTCTAGGAATCATCTACTCTACGGAGCGGCGGCCACGTCCCACATCCCCACAGCGCGTCCTCTCCCCCCTCTCTCCTCTAGGAATTCTCTACTCTACGGAGCGGCCCCCCGCGTCCCAATCTCCCCACAGCGCATGCGCGTCCCCTCCCCCTCTCCTCTCCTACGGTCCCCCCCCGTCCTCTCCTCTAGGAATCCTCTACGGAGCGGCGCGCACGACAGGTGGTGTGACAGCTGCATACTCCGCTGGGGGGCGCAACGGTAGTTCCGCGGTATGAAAATGACGGAGCGCGCGCGCCTTGTTCTCTCTCCTGTGCAGCGCCGCGATGAGCGCCCGGACCGCTGCCGTGAATTGAGAGCGGCGACGTTCCTCCCGCTCAAGCTAATTATCTCCCCGCTGCTTCGCATCCACACATGGTTCCCTTTAGCGGGAGATGGGGAATTTTTTTCTTAATAAGGTTCTTCGTGAGTGCACATGCGTGAGTGGTCTAAAGGAATGTTTTCACGAAGCACCCTATGTGGTCACCATGTGTTGAAACAGAACCACGAAAAAAAAAACTATACTTCAGAATCGGCGTCCCGATTCTCGTCATTTTGGAAGTCAGTATTGACATGCTGTTGGAATCCTAGTACCAAATATTCTTCAGAAATGAGCCATACGTGAGATATTTGAAAGGTTTTCTTTCAAATGGCAAACATTTGCTGACAATTTGTACAAACTACCCCCCCCCCCCCCCAGTTTCTACCTTCTTCATTGTTCTGGCCCTTCCGGGACTTAACTGCGTCACTGCGGATCACTGGCTGAGGTGAGTTTGAGACCCCTCGTTTCTATCTTTCTCTGTCTTTTCCTCTGGTTCTTTCCATTCTATCTATTTCTCTCTCTCTCTTTCCATGTACCCGTTCTCACGGCCATCCGAGTTAGTGCATCCCACACCGGACAAATCGGTGCACGTATTTTGGGATCGAAGCTGGAGATGAAGAAGAGGACAAAGAGAGCGCGTGCCGTCCGTGTTATTTTGTTTATGATATATAGTTTTTGTACAGAACCGACGGAGATTCTCTGAGCCTAAAATTAAAAAAAAATTCTGGACTACATCACCGTGCTAATTTTCTGTTGTCTTGCAATGTTCAGTAGCGTTTCGGCGGTTTCGAGTTTGGAAGTAACCTAATTTATTTGCGACATTCGGATAGTAACAGCACTACGGGGGAAGTTTTCACCGATATTAGGACTGCTTTTATCTAACATTGCTGCAAAAAAAACGTGCGAATTAACGCACTCCAATTCAGAGATACTCTCACCCATTGAATGCTTTGGTTTTCAACAATTACCCATTTAGCTTACATGCATTTCCCTTCCTGAACGCTATGCTCCTGGTACTTTCACGTAACAAACCGCACGCGCTCATCGTAGCAATTGCTTCTGACGTTAATGGAGCGAGCGCGGGATGTTGGAGAATGAAAATGCACGCGAGTAAAAGTGATTGACAGTATTTAGTAAAAGGAACACCAGAGGCGGCGAAGAATTCCCGATTATAAGGTGTAAAATGAAGACGATCAATGTCTTCAGCGCTGACACAACGACCACTGCGTAAAAAAGAAAATAAAACTACAATATTCAAAAGCAGTATAGAGTTCCGCTATAAATGTTTCATTGCGCCCATATGGGTGCAATGAAACATTTCCTTTAGAAGTATCCACCGTACTCCAATGCGGGAGTAAAGTTTTTCTGCGACACAAAGAACTTGGTAATCTTTGCGCCATTTTATTTATCGCAAGTCAATACGAAGGGCAGATCTGTGCCTCTGTTTAAGCTTCCTAAGAGCATGTCAAATGTAATCACTTCATCATTAAATTAAACATTGAGGGACAATTTGTAAATTCCATACTGTGTTCGCCGAACGCCTGTGCCCATTCAGACGGGGTCGGTCAGAATTCAACGCGATGCGCGCGTCTCCCTTCTTGCATGATTCGACACGCTGGGCGCAGCTATGCAAGCGAAGCGCGAGCGCTGTAGTGTCCGACGCGAGGCGCGACCGACGTCCGTTGGCGCGCCCCAGCGACCACCTGGCACCGCGCCAGGGCACGGACGGAGGGAGGGACGGACGGACGTGAGCATGAGACATTAAAGGCTTTCGCCTTAAAAAGAGCTCTCGTCGATGGCTCGGTCATAGGGTGCTCGGCGACCATGACGCAGAACAGGCAGCCGCTCATCAGCGCAAGCCATCACCGTCGCTTCTCTACGTGGCTGCCGAGTGGCCTTCATGGTTTGTTTAGCTTTCATTTACAACTTCCCTGTTTCTCGGTGGTCAATTGTACCGAGCTACATGATCAACCGAATGTCGAGGAATTGAAACTAACATCAGTTTCTGCAAAGATGCATTACCACGTATAACTCGACAAAGCCGACATTCGTGCTGTGTTTTCAATGGAAGGCATGAAATTGACGATTCAAGACCGGGACTTTCAATTGTAAATTTACCAGTTCACTCGCAGCTTTGAATCTGAGCGTCAGATTTACTGAGAAAATGACCTTCTTTCCGAGCATGTTGTCGGCACATTTTCGCTTACGCGTAAGCATAAATAAAGCAGCAACGCACTTGAACACAGTCGTCAACCTACCTGTCGGCACGTACGGTGGAGGAACAGCAGTGGCCGCGCTAATGGCCATCAACACCAGAACGGTGATGAATGACGCCACCATCTTGCTAGTAAGGGATCTGGGCAAAGATAATAATCTAATTAGTCACAGAAATTAATAATAATATCTGGGGTTTTACATACCAGAACCCCGATATGATTATGAGAGACGCCGTAGTGGAGGGCTCCGGAAATTTTGACCATCTGGTGTTCTTTAACGTGCACTGACATCGCAAAATACACGGGCCCCTACCATTTCGTCTCCATCGAAATGCGACCGCAGCGGCCGGGATCGAACCCGCGACCTTCGGGTCAGCAGCCGAGCACCGTAGCCACTGTTCCACCGAGGCGGACAGTCACAGAACTTACACAATCCCACTGGTGAACAAAAAAGGTTCTCGTGTCGCTGCTCACCCACGGGCTTCCCCGCTGAACTAACGAGAAAATTTAGGCTCCATTCTCAAGCTTCGTTAGCGATGATAGCAGCCGCTAAAAACACAACAAATAAAGTTGTTTCCATGAACATTCTGAACTCAATTAGGCAACGCTCTTGTGTAATCTTCATTCCTTGCCGTCCCATTAAAAAATAACAATTATGACATATTCCGAATATTTTCCAACGACAAAACTATGCAGTTTCTCGACTGTCCAAAATTCATGCATAACTCCGCGTAAAATTAGATACCTAAAGCAGCCAAGTGGCGTAAAAGTGGGCGTAACTGAAGGAGTCAGCTAGTCGTTTACTCTTTCTTTGCACTTTAATGGAAGATGTCAACTTGCTTTAAATTATATGAGAGAGAGAGAGAGAGAGAGAAATATTTTAATGAATAGCTGGAGAGGTTTGTCTGGCTTTTCGCCTGACATGCTACTCCAGGGGCTGGGTGATGATTATGATATATACACTGATAGACACATAACACATACAGCCACACACACGTAGACTACACTATTTACAAAGTTTCATTCAGGCTCGTGGCCCGCAAGAAAGTTAGCAGCGCTTTCGTGGCGCGTAACGCACTGGAGCTGGTTTGCCATGGGCCCAGAATGTGTTTTAACTCCAAATTCGAGTCGCGTTGAAGTTTCAAGGCCACCTTCATAGACTGTCTCTCTGATGCGTATAGCCTGCATTCACAGAGGACATGATTGAGGTCCTCTGGGACGTCACATCGCAGACACAATGGTGAGTCAGACAGTCCTATCTTGTGCCTAAAGTAGTTGGTGTATGCCACGTTCAATCTGATGCGGTGCAAGCAAGTTTCCTCTTGTCTCTTAAGGTCTCGCGGCATATCGAAGGCGCACGATGGGTCGATCGTGTAGAGTGGCCGATACTGGTGACAATGATATTAGTATGGCGCATACGCACACTGCAGCACACAGCTAATTAAGGTCATCCGCAAACATAAAACGCAAACCATTGCCATAAGAAGACACATTTGCTAAATCAAGCACGTGTGCTTAATAATAATAAAAAATTAGTTATCTTAAACAAAAAAATGTTTGAAGGTCATTAAGTGGCCAGTGGTCCGAGTACTGCCAGAAGTAAAAATAACTGGTCACAGCCGAAAATTTTTAGTGTAGGTGTCCTCGCTAGGCCGTATAATAGTCCAGCGACGCATAAGCTATATTCTTATCGGTTCATCAAGACGAACACGACGCAATCAATTATAAATCGAAAGTTCTTAGCGTAAGTGGCACACAGGGCACAGTGAAACTTGAGCAGGTGGTTCATGCATAATACTCTGCAGTAACAGCCCCGTATGACTTGTTAGGTCAGATTCTTTTTTCAGTGCATGCTTATAAAAAACTTCGAAATAAGAGATTTTGTGGCTTTTAAATTAATTAAATTATGGACTACATAAATGCGTAGCGATCTGTGTGCTTGTTCCAGAAATTTAGCATAATGTTGAAGATATATAGATATACTTAGTGCACGAGGGGATAACATCACAAATGCAGGACGATCCTTGAACACTCCAAAATGGAGATCGTCCTCTGCTTTGTCATTCGCTCTTCCCACGCTTGACTCCGCGAAAGCGTGAAATTATTAAAGGGAACGAACTAAATATGCCGATATCAGACGTTGTGAAAAATTTAGAATAAAATATATGCTCTCTAGAGCTCCAGGAAACGTAATATGAAGTACGTCGTACATATATGTCAGTAAATCTCAGGTGAATGAATCTGAGTCGGCAAAATATTAAGCACGAGACGTACACAACGAGAAAGAAAAAATAAATGATATATATGGTTCGCCAGCTTTTCCGGTATGATCACAGTGCAGTACCCTCGGTGTACCACATGAAAACCTGATACCAGCTTTGCCTAAATCGCAGTGGCAGTGCTGCGACGGAGGAATATGGCTGCGAAACTAAAGACATGAAGTTTAATTGATGTTGCAATTGTTTCGCTATACGTTCCACTATTCTCGATTTATACGGGACAAATTTCAGTAGAACTCAAAAGAAGGTTATTACTGCGAAAATTAAGCAATGCTGAGCAAGATGTTCTTTCAAGAAGTGTTATCACTGTAGCCAGAAGAATCGTGGAAAAGTTTTGACGTTGATAAGTTGGTTCAATAATCGACTAAATGTTCAACTAAACAGAATCCGATATTAAAACTTAACTTTCTTCGTAGTTAGGCCAACAACATTTTACGTCACGCCATTTCACATAGTGCATCGGCGAACATTTATACATTAACAAGGGCTAGCTTGAGGCGCTGTATGCAAGGATATTTTTAGTATTGTCCAAAATATATTAATTTTGGGGGGCCACAGTACACTAAACGTTAAGTATAAGAAAAATGCAAGATGTTCTTTCAAGAAGTGCAAAAATGCATGCTACCTTAATCCTGTTTGACCAAGCAACGCCTCTTGAAGACTCCCTGGAACGGAACTGATATCACCTTGCCTTGGTTCTGTCTGACCAGGGCGCCGAAATAGCGCTTTTATACAAAGTCTGTCCAGATATGAAACGAAAAACATCGGCAACATTGTACGCGTGGCTGCAATCGCAGTGGCAATATCATCGAATATTTTCCTATGACAGTGGTCCACGTCCGAAATTAAAGTTGTTGGCGTCGGTCAAGGTAACTGGGTCGTCCAAGCGTGCGCGCCACGTGGGAACGGGATATTCTAAACAATTTCGGTAACGCGTGTCCCGAAGGCGCTCGCTGTATCCTCGTTTTCGTGTTTTGGCTTTGCCAAGGTCACCACACTTAGCTCGCGTAGGCGGAGGTGCTATGTCCGCTGGAGGGGAGTTGCTTCGATAAACACAGTCGGCGTACAGGTGTTGAGTGGTTGTATCGTAGTTTGCAACATTGCTACCTGATTACGCCGGGACGATACGTGATAATTAAACGGCTGAGCTTGGTAATCGTGTATGTGGTGGCTATTAATATAAACCTGCCATTTCCTCTTGGCTGCTTGTCAGGGTCTGTCCGCGTACAATATATTTGTTAACAACCTATACTATATACTATATATACTATATTTGTGAACAACCTATAACAACCTACAACCTATACTTGTTAACAAGCCTAAACACATTCTGTAAAGCGCTAATTAAGATTTAAAAACCAATTTCCCTCCAATCTTCGAATGTTCTCGGTCACCTGCATTACACCTTCACTAAATCCTGACTTCTTAATAGGGATGACTGTCCAGTCCCCGAGCCAAAAAAAACAAGCCTACCTCATTCGAAAAAGAGCGCATGCGCACTGACGCTGAATCTATTTCAAATGGCTCGGTTATCAATATTTTTTTTCCATTTTATTTCTGTAAGTCCAAGCCATGTCGCGGACGCTTCAGCTGAACCAAGGGCACTGCCACTCCATGCACTGGTCTCTAATGAGTTGACCTGAATGCCGTATGTTGGCACAAGTTGGTACCAGCTGTCCAGCCTTCGTTCACTTTTTATCGTGAGTGTTATTGCCAGAACGTTACGTGGCATCGGTACCACCTCACCGAGGCCCGCACGCGTGTTTAAAAACATGTGCAACCATACTGCAACGTACGCTATTTTTGAAGGAAGCCATTGTTTGCATCCGTGCGTGCTGTCGAAGAAAGCACAACGCGAACGGCTCTTTCATAATATGATTTCGTCACACAAGCCTAAGTTTAGCTGGCGCTTGTTTTTATAGGGCTTACGTAAAGAAGCTTAGCGGCGACCACGTTGCGCTGCGCTGCTTCGATCCCTGACCACGGCGGCTGCATATAGATGGGTGTGGAATGGAAGCACGCCGGTGTACACTCAATTAATGAGCCCCAGGTGGTCGGACATAATCCCTAGTTTCACAATACGGTATGAACCCTAATCCCTTCGGGGTTTCAAAATTCCATAACTTATTATTTTTTGTAGCTTGCATGATAGAGGTCTTAATGCATGTTCATACTCCGCGCGAGCTATTACTGAAAACAATCATTGCAGGCTGCAATACGCAACGCTTAAACGCGCTACTCGATTGTGCTATTTAGGATCTTCCTCTGGTCCGCTAGTTGTGAGTTCTTATTCCAGACCAAGAAAATCATTATTGCGACCTTCCAAAAACAAGGAGGCCACAGATGATTTTGCCCTTACTGTATGCCCATAGGCGACTCCAAGGCGAAACCAATCTTCTATTTTTTATTTTTCTCAGTCGACTGTGTTAATGGCCCTCCCAAGCATACATCACGCTACATACATGACGCAAGACGTCATGTATGTAGCAACGCATGTAGCATCCTGCTGTACGCTATTACGACGCAAAACTAAATAGAACATGCTACATAGTCCAAGTGGTGTCTCGTTTATATTGTCACGCAGTACGTCGGCCGCGTTTTACATTTCTTGCTCGTACAACGACCTCGAAAGTCAGAAACTGCTATTACATGAATGCGACAACTGACGCATCGCATCGCACCGCATCGACTCCTCGAATTTATTAAACTGGGGTAACACGCATTATTAACTGGGGTAAATGTGCATTGCCCTAATGCGCCAAGGCGGGGATGGATTTTGAAGGGTAGACTGACTCACGACGAAAGTAGCGGCGGCCAGCCTTCATGCTAGCTTCGAGCGCCCCTCCGATAGCACATGGCAGTTGTGGAAAGCTAAAATTGTGGCTTCGTGAGAGATTTAATGAGTTACATGGAAGTGGTTTCGCATCACATCACTTCTGAGGCGCTAGGAGTCTTGTATGAGTATTTTTGTTTATTTATTGCGCATATTTTTCGTCTTCTCTAATCTGGCTTGAAGGAAATTATCCGCACTGTAACCAAAACTGTAACGCAAGGACCCCACCCTATCCTATCGCAAGAAAGAAGAAGCATCTAGAGGTTTATCGCGTTAGATTCGATTTGATTATTTCTAATATTCTATCTTTGGGAGCACCCTCATTAGGTCATTGTCACCACGACGTCTGTTCCACTGTAGAAAAATTTTTAATTGAATCCCAGGGCGGTTTTGATTGCATGTTTCTAAATTAGCATAATTAATTTATTCTATTCTATAATTCATCAGTCATACAATTCATATGTGATCACTTTTATCTATAAATTATTCGTTTCTTGACCAATCCCCCCAAAGTGGGTGTGAGCCATTGATAAAGGCAATCATCATAATCATCCCTAGAGGAGGACAGTCATTTTCCTAACAGCTCAAGGACAAGATGGTCGGGTCTCCCGAAGAAACGACAGTCCTCCCTGCGAGGCTTCTCCGCAACATCGAGAGCGACGGGTCTCCTTCGCAGTGCCCAGCGTCGGAGAGAGCACCACGCACACGGACGGGGCCCCTGAGGCACCAGTTCTCCAACCTACCACCGGAGTTCCACCAGCCGCACAGCAACCTTACGGAGCCCATGCCACCACGTGGAACCAGAACAGACCTAACTACGGGCTCATTGGCGCACCCATGCCTTCGTCTACAACCGCCTTATTTGGAAGTTGGAGTCATGGCCCGCTCACGGGATCGACCACGACGGTCCATGGTCCGTACTGGGTAAGACCGGCGCCACATGGCAGCAGTTGGTTCCACACCATCCAGCCCTTCTTTCTGCCGGAAGTCGTCTCGGAAATGCCAGTAGACGACGTCATCGACGCAAAAGCTGCGTATGCGATGCTGCGCAACGTCTGCATCGCATCGACCATGGCGGCAATCCTTTTCTTTGTCGTCGTGGTCGCCTTGGTAGCGGAGTCGTCGCATCCGATAATCGACACGGGAACCTCAGAGATGCCCCGCGTCGTGGAGGGGTTCCGCTCTCGAGACGCAGGTATCGCCGCTCCTTTGCAGCCCATCAACGCTCCGGAGGCAACGGGAAAGAGCGTGGCCGCGCCACCAAGACCGAGTACATCCAGACCACGCAGCGTGACCAATCGCCAGCGAGTGTTGCCAACCGCACTGAGGAGAGCCGCAAGCACTACTACGAGGCGGATGACTACTCAAATGATGAGCACGCGGCGCCTTAGTGGCAATAGAACGGTAAGGTACCCCGGAGTTCCTAAGGTTAGCCCGAAATTTCTATGACGGCATTTCTTTCACCATTCGTAATTCTTCTTTCCTTCTATATGTACATGGCATCAAGTTAGTTTAGGCAAATTCATACTTTTTAACGAATGCTGCAGTCTCATTTATTTTCTTTCTCGATGGTGCTTCAGCAGTGACCTTTCCCTGAGTACTGCGGATATCAGAGTCACGAGTTTCACTGTAAATCTACTAGCGTAGCATTTTCACACTGTGTGGATTCTGTATTTTAAGGTAAGTTTTTTTTTTTTTTAGATCAATGCGGTCGGTGTTCCTTCGAAAACATTTTACACTTTTCTGCTCAAACAAAGAACGTTGCTATGCGGGGTCTTCGGTCACTCGGCTGTGTTTGCAGAATATCTAGACATTGATTCTGCTTCATCCCTCCGCAAAAACTACATCATAATTTGTCTTCTCCAAATTCAATATGCCTCTGTGAACTGGAATGGCATTTCTAATTCTAGCAGCAACATCACAGAACGAGTCAATAAAAAAAAATCTTAAGCATCTACAGTATACAAAAGCTCGGGAATTGAATTTCGTTGGACCTGAAAAAAAATGTCCGAATTCACCAAGCACTAAATTATCAAAGGTATCAAGAAAACAATTTACAAATGTCAATACAATTTTTTCGTGACGGCTCGCGCTGATGACGATGGCGATGCGCACTGAGGCGCCTCGTTCAGTCGCCTGTGAACACCGTGTTTGCTCGTCCGCGTCGCGCCGAGGATCGTCTGAATTAACCGCGCTGCGGCCCAATTTGATGCTATTGAACAATTTCAGTTTGATGCTATTTACCAATGCTTATGCTTGCCGGAAACAATTATCTGCCAAAAATAATAGTATCATCATCATTGACTGCCTTTACATTCAACACTCATATTCAGCTTGTACCGCAATGAACTTCAGCTTGTACCGCACTCACTTTGCTTCGGTTTGCAGTGGCGCATATTCGCAATGCCCATAGACTGTCGCGCCCCTAGCGGAATTTAGGAGCGTCCTCTCATGGATGATCAGTAGACGACACCATGGCAGCCCTACGCAGTCGCGCACTTGTTCGGCTGTGTTAGCAGGAAAGAAACACTACGAGTTTGCATGTTTCCTGCTTCAGTGAACAAACGGGGCCCTCCGTGACACGTTAAATCTGACTCGTTCTTGCGAGACGCGAAGTTGTCGTGAAAAGTACGTGCCAACTCGCGCGTTCAACGATGACCCACATCGTACAAATATCAGCTTCGCGAGGTTTTGTGTAGCCACGTAGGTTAGTTAAACGCTGTCGTCTGACCTTCTCAGTTGAAACTCACCTTGTTTTACTTGCATATAGCATTCGTCAGTGCTCTTGTAGTGCATGAATTTATAACATTGTAGGCGGGAAGTCGCGCGAGCTAGCGATGTATAACTGAGTAATCTCAAATTGGCCAGCGCTGCGCCGCTCGTTTTTGTATACGTTTGTTGATAGATGGCAGCACTCTGCAAGCGATTTGTTTGTTGACCGGTGTGAGAGCAAGAAGTTCTGCGCGCCCAGATAACGTTGTGACGAGGACTAATCGAAGTCGTTCGTCGGAGGAAATTCTTCAGATTGCTTTCAGCAATGATGTTAAGAGGAACCACCTTGACGACGAGGATTTTTCACTGGACGGAGAAGGCTGTGAAAGCGTGTGTGTGTGTGAGAAGGAGTGTGACAGCGACGATGAACGATCAGCTGCTAACTCACGAGGAGCGAGTTGCACTTCACGTCCCCTCGCGCTAATGTTTTTTTTCACGCTCGTAAGTCACTTTGACTGTATTTAATGCGTAGTATCCTTCAGCGAGATCAAAATAAAAACATATTTTTTCTTGTACATTGCACGTAGCGCAATTATTGTGGATATTATCGAGCGCCACATTCCGCCAAAACACTCGAGTTCGGAACAGGGAAGCGAAATGGTTAGAGCGATGAAACGTGCAGTCACGGCCACAATCCACGACTTCTCCTGTACTTCACCGGTACCTTCCGATCGGCATAGTTGTTCGACGCACTTTCGCAACGTCGAAGAATTCGTCGTTGCGAAAAGCATACGTGCGTGTTCTTTTCGATATTCATGTTTCGATTGTGCTGATCGAACCTGCGGCATCCGAGTGCAGCGAATTGCGCACGGCTTGAGTCTGAGCATGGCTGTGATACAAGCTCTACTAAATAGGATGTTAAATGGTTGTGTTCCGCTGAAGAAGCAACTCCGCGTTCCTGACTGCGCAAGTAATGACGACGGGGTATGTTTGCAAACCATCGCCACGTTAAACATTCGGTCCCGTGCAGCAGCGATGACGCTACTCGCTAGCGGCCTACCACTGCGGCAAATCCGTTATGCAGGCTCGGTACACAGTATCTTGGAGTGCCGTTCAGGTCATACGTCAATTCTAGTTCATGAAGTTTTCTGCAGCACGCACAGGATTTCGCACAGCATCGCTTATGCACGGTAACGGAGCTGAAATATAACCTTTCACACCGCGGCAAATAATTAGGTGGCGAGCTTCCATGGTTTGAGAAAGCATTTCGGTCTCATATCCATTTCAGTGCAGCTCATGACTTCATCCGGTGAAAGTGGCACGGGCCGTACGTACGCACGTCCTATCTGTTCCTATGCTAACAAACGGATTGACCCTCCCTCGGGCGCCAATCTTGAATCGTACAGCGCGCCACCTATAGTTCGTGGGCATTGCGAATAGCAATGCTTTAAAATGCAATCATGCAGGCATCGGCAGCTGCTGTAGAGACTACAGCAAAGCACTTACACTATGGAGATCGCCAGAACACTCAGCCACGGACAGATTCGTTCGGCAGACCACATATCCTTGATGTTGACAGCCGACCAGCTCGCGTTCTCCGCGCGGGGCTCTCTTTTTCTCGGGAGGGGGCCAGTTAATTACAACGCTGGGAAAAAAAGATTTCCCGTTGCTCTTTGTGGCGAGTCATGCTTGCCACATATACAGCTTTCCTTAACACGTTAACTCCCTTTCTTAGAGTCGTGGGAAGCGCGACTCTCCGAAGAGAGCTAACGAGTTCTATATTTGGCAAGGGAGGACTTACCAGTCCGCCACGGTGGATCAGTGGCTACGGTGCTCGGCTGCTGACCCGAAGGTCGTGGGTAAGATCCCGACAGCGGCGGTCGCATTTCGGTGGAGGCGAAATGGCAGAGGCCCGTGTACTGTGCGATGTCAGTGCACGTTAAAGAACACCAGATGGTCGAAATTTCCGGAGCCCTGCACTACGGCGTCCCTCATAATCAAAGATCGTGGTTTTGGGACGTAAGACCCCACATATTATTATTAAGGGAGGACTTACCAAGTAACAGGTAATTTTTCCGTCTTTTCTTTTTCTTAGAGTGTACAATGTTACTGTCTTTGTTCCAACAGCTCCCGCACCAGTGCCGTAGCCACTTCTACACGTACTGCACCACTGCCGTGAGCAAGTTTTACTACAGCGCCTCGTCGCACGCCTGCCTCTCCACGGAAGTGGACAGCGTGCACCTGTGCAACCACGGTTCCAACCGCTTCCGGAACCTAGGGAGCTGCCTCACCAGCTGCGTGCACGAAGAAAGGGCAGAACCTCATGACCGCTGCTACGAGAACGCCCTCTTCAGCACTTGTACCCGGTGAGCACTTTGCAACCACCAGTGGTAAAGCTTAGCGCACCTTTAGAAGCGATTCTCGCTTTGAAGACCCACGTGCTCGTCGCCCTCTGGTAATTATTTAGCTTGGTCGCATGCCCTCACGGGATCATACCGCTTGGTAACGCAATGCAGGAAAGTTCTAGCAGTGTGTTTCTTGAAGAAGACCGAATATTTTTTTTTTCGTTTTTGCAATGTCGGCATATTAAATGATGGCCACGAACAAGTGTAAGTTTGCATTATCAAAGGTATATTTTAACATCTTAAACGCGAGTACCAGCAAAGGAAAGAAGAGACTGCGTGCCCAAAAGTAAGTGTCTGTTCGAGCAAAGCCCTCTAAAGGCAGAATGACTTTTGGAGGCAGCACGCTCAATGACTTTTTAAAGACTTTATGCTTCCCAGGCAAGCTATATTCTTGTCATGGAGCTGGTAGACCACTTCAAGGCGAAACGAAAGACACAGCTTTATTGTTTGCTAATTTCGGCATGAAACAACAGCACTTGTGCACCAGTGAGGCAAAATAAGTTGCTATGTGTGTATTGATTTAGCGTCGTTCGGGATGATTCAAAACTTTGGCTTCCTAAGTAAACCATCAACCTCGACTATATTCATCGAGGTTTAGGCCGTCACTATACATGCGCTTTTTAGAATACCGATGTGACGTCAGCCACCATCCTTTTTTGCCAGCATCACTACTGGCTTACTGAGCTGCTCACCGTAAGATCACTTTTCTGTCGCCCTATACTAGGAATACTCAAATATCGCTCAACTCAAATTGTTCAGCACCGTTTTTAAATAAGGCGACTACATATTGTGAACGCTCACTGATACCAGCTGCATCTGCAGGCAAGATGTTGCGGAAACTTGGTGGTACTACAACGGCTCAACATGCACAGCGTGGAACTTTCCACTGGGCCATTGTCCTTCCATGGGCCTCGGTGTCTACCATTCTCGCCGGGAGTGCGAAAGGAGTTGCCTACTGCACCAAAGACTTGGCAACACTACCGCCAGCTCGCACCGCCGGTGTCAGCTACCTGTGTCAGTCAGGTGTACGCTACCACAGCTGAAGTACCCGTACTTCGCAGACATGCGAGCTCAGGGCAGCGCCCGATGCGTCAAGGCATCCAGCCACACGCTCAGGCACAGACGCTGCCTCATCGGATCGAACCAATTTGATTCGATCGCCGGTTGCGAACAGAGCTGCGTCAACGTGTGACGGAGGCCTTCCTTGGAGCGACCTCGTAAAAATCACGTGGATTGCGATAGTCTTGCGTTATATAATAAACTTCGCCTCGCGACAAGGCTTCTCTCCATCGCGTCTACGGGGTGGTAGTACACTTGCTTTATTATGATAGCAATTATATGGCCACTCTCGGCGGCTTTTTTCCGTTGCCGTCATGTTTCATGTACGACACGAGAGAACAACACGTACTAAGCTATACGCTGATCATCTCTATACATACAAGCGCGCTATTGCAGGCGACCACGCCCTGCAAGTGAGACTACGCATTTGCTTCCTAATTCCTAATTCGATGGCTGCTCGAGTAAAAAAGCACCGCCACGCCCGTCTTTCGACGTCTGAAAGGCGCCTATATATAGAAGCCGGAGGGGTATAGCTGCGCGCCTCCGGAAGCAAATCTCACGACCATGCCCTGCAAGTCTCACTTGCAGGGCATGGTCGCCTACAATAGCGTGCTTATCTCTAGAGAAGATCAGCGTATAGCTTAGTACGTGTTGTTCTCTCGTCGCAAGTCCGCCGCGGGGGGTGTAGCGGTTACGGTGCTCGGCTGCTAACATGAAGGTCGCTGGTTCGATCCCTGCTAGGACGGTTACATTTCGATGGAGGCGGAATGGCTGGAGGCCCGTGTACTGTGCAATGTCAGTTCACGTTAAAGAACACCACATGGCCGATATTTTCCGGAGTCCTCCACTACGGCGATCATCATATACATATTGTGGTTTTGGGACGTTAAACCCCGGGTATTAATTTTATTACTTCTCTCGTCGCAAAATTTGCGCTGAAGCCATACACGGCAGGAAGGTCACTTCCTGTCGCATTACCTTCCTGTGCGTGCGTGCGTGCGTGCGTGTGTGTGTGTGTGTGTGTGTGTGTGTGTGTGTGTGTGTGTGTGTGTGTGTGTGTGTGTGTGTGTTGGCCACCTGGATGTACGAAGGCGGTGTAGACGGCTTCAGCGCACACCTGATAAAGTCGGCCGCTAGTGGGTCACTGTCACATTGCTGACGGCGGCGTCGCAACAAATTTGGCGAACTCTTGAGCTCCGGCTTCACGACTAGAACGCGGTAGCGTAATCGGACCCCGTTCGCATCGCCTTCTCAATCGCAAGCCTAGCTTTGCTTATCGGTGGACACCTCAGCTGTGCGGCAATGAAAGGAACGCATTCGCGCGTGTAAATCGGCTGTTTCACACAAGCCTATAACAAAGCTCCTTGATATTGGTCCTACGGAATGCCTATTGCAAGTAAGGTTGGGTAGTGTCCACTATGCCATAATTCTTTCTTTTTCCGATTGTCAAAATATACCCACTATGCGTCCTTAACGGAACAAGCCCACTTGCGCATTTGCCCACTTCATTGATACTGCTGCTGGTGATGATGGTTAATTATGCCTGAACGCTTTGTCATGGATAGGCCTTCAAGCCAAGAACTCAACGCGCAATTCGTATAATTTGACGCCTGGTGAAATTCTACGCTTTTGCCATGCGATATTACATGCGTTAAGGTGACTCCTCACACTGCATAGCATTCATACACTAGTTTTTTTACAGCGAAAGCTGTTATGTGGTCACAACAAGGGCCGTTTTTGCGCCGCAGTTGTCCGCCGCCGCCGCCGCTGCCGGTTTCCGTAACCACTATCACGCGAAATAAGAAAAAAATAAATGCATTAAAAAATCACCTATGACAGAACAGGAATCCAACCAGTGCCCTCTGCGTGGCAGCCCAGTACTCTACCACTGAGCTACGTCGGTGCTCGAAACTGCGGTGCACACTGACCCTATGCAAGCTTCATGTCGGGTAAGTAATCGCGTTAAGATGTCTAATAAAGCGTCTTAGAACGGTAAAGTAACAACAAGGCGTCACACAATGCGAATTGCTTAACGAGTGGGTCGTTCAATGCTCCAACCCATTACAAAAGCCTCAGGCATAATTCTTCATCGTCGTCAGACACAGCATCAACAAAGTTCACATAAGGCGTTACAAGGGTGTAGCGGGTACCCCGCTTTTCCGAAAAATGACCAATAATGGCATAGCGGAGGCTTGCCCATTACACAAAAATTTTGATGATTTATGGCGTAGTGGATATCATGCAAGTGTGCTTGTAGTAGTTGCTCCAAGAGTGTTTAAAAAGGCTCTAAAAAGGCCGCTATTCCAGCTGTCGCTGTGACTATGCTGCGCGTTCCGCGCAGGCCTGGCGGTTTTTTTCAGAAGCAGTTTCAAGCAGTGGTGTGACTATGTGGTACAACACTCGCTTGCCACACAGAAAGCCTAAGTCCGATTCCCACTCGAATAGCACAGTGTTATATTCACGCAATACCTTTAACGTGCTCGTTTCGCGGAAATTCCGGCTTCGGTGTCGGCGGTGGTGTCCGTGTCGATGTCGTTCGTTGTGAGGGAAAAATGATCATCTTCTCCATGACCGAGAAATAAAGAAAATTGCAAATATAATAAAACTGTTTGGTTCGAGTGAGAATTGAAACGAAGCCGTCTGCGTGGCAAGCAGGTTTCCTACCATAGAGCTACGCTATTGCTTAAAAGTTCTTTTCAAAAAAAAAAACGCCATACGAATGTCATCTGCTGGAAGGAGTCTCCTTAATGCGTCTAAGATTGCGTGGCGGAAGCGTAGAATCGTGTCAGGCGTAAAAAGATGTGAATTGCAGCGAGGGGGTGTTTTCAAGGCCTACCGATTAGAAAGCATGGTTGGTTGAGGCATGCACCAAGAACCGAAGCAAGGCTAGCTATTGAGGAGGCGGTGTGAAAGGGGCCCGATTACGCTATCGCGTTCTAATCTTGATCTCGAAGCTGAAGAGTCCTCAAAGGTTTCCTTTCTTTCTTTATTTTTTGCATCTATCTCGATTATTCGCTCACGAAGAACGCTAACATTTCGCTCACAACCAACGACGCCGACACCGGAATTTCTGCGATACGACCTCTGTAACGCTATGGCGCTGAAATGGGCATGGTGCACCGGGGAGGTTGTGGTACTGTTGCAGCCAGAGATTGGTCACAGATGGTGTGAGCATGTCGGGAGCTCGGTTTAGCGGAAGGCAAGACATGCGCGTACGTGTTGACAGCTTGAGCATGTGGAGGACCCTGTCGTTTACGCGTATGAACAGGTTCGCCACGTAACGAAGGTGGCGTCTCGGTGTTCGCGTCGTTGTCACATTACAAAGGGATAGCGTCTCGAGCTGGCGTACAACGATCACGAAAGTCAGAAACCTCTTTTACATGAATGCGACAACCAAAGCATCGCATCGCACCGCATGAACTCGTCGCATAAATTAAATTGGGGTAATGCGCCAGAAAGGTGCATCGCCCTAGTGCGACAGGCAGGGGAGGAATTTGAAGGCCAAATCGACTTACGGACCATTAACCCAGATGAGGGAAACGGCGGCCAGCCTTCGTGCTAGCTTTGAGCGCCTCTCCGTTAGCACATGGCAGCAGCGGAGGGAGCGAATGGATGTTTCGTGAGAGATCCAATACGCTACATGTAAGCGGCATCGCATCACATTTCTTGTGAGGCGCTAGGAATCTGGTATGAGGTATTTTTTTTATCTATTTCCCACATCCTTTTCTCTTCTCTAATCTGTCGTGAAAGAAATTACCGGCACAAGAACTGTAACTCAACGACACCACCCTATCCTATCGGAAGAAGAAGACAAAGAAGCATCTCGGGGAGTGCAGTTCTAATCCAAGGGTCACACTACGCTTTCTTGGCCAATCCCCCAGAGTGGGTACGAGCCATAAAATGCAGGCAACAAACAAAGGTCAGCCATTTCTCGCTGACCCAAAGAGAATGTCCCGTTAACATTATTCCCCATCAAAATTTGGTTTGTCAGAATTCCGTTCTTCAGTTCATCGTTTTCCATATTATTATATTCTTATCCTTATTCTATATAGACAAGTCATTCTTAAATTTTCGCTTATTTCTGAGGCGATCGATTTATTCCTCATCCCTTTTCATAATTAAAAAAAATTCCCCTTATCTTAACCGACGATTTCGCGGCCGATCCCCCATAGTGGGTAGGAGCCAAAAAGTCAAGGCACGAAGGAGCAAGCCAGCAGATCAGCCATTTTTTTAACGGCTCAAGGACAAGATGGTCGGGTATTCGAAAAAACGAAAGTCCTCCCTGCGAGGTTCTTCTCCGCCTCTTCGAGAGCGACGGGTCTCCTTCGCCGTGCCCAGCGTCGGAGAGAGTACCACTCACACGGACGCGGCACCTGCGGCACCAGTTCTCCAGCCTACCACCGGAGATGCACCAGCCGCACAGCAACCTTACGGAGCCGATGCCACCCCGTGGAATCGGAACAGCCTGTATTACGGGATCATTGGCGCACCCATGCGTTCGTCTTCGACCGCCTTATTTGAAAGTTGGAGTCATGGCCCGCTCGCGCAACAGACCACGACAGTCCACAGTCCATGCGGGGTAAGACCGGCGCCACATGGCAGCAGGTGGTCCCACACCATCTGGCCCTTGGGACCAGAAGTCGTGTCGGAAGTGGCAGTAGACGACGACGTCGACGCCGAAGCTGCGCCTACGACGCTGCGCAACATCTGCATCGCATCGACCACGGCGGCGATCCTTGCCGTTGTCGTCGTGTTGGCCTTGATAGCGGAGTCGTCGAACATCGAGACGGGAACGCCGGAGATGCCCCGCGTGGTGCAGAGGTTCCACTCCGGAGACACAGGCATCGCTGCTCCGCGGCAGCCTATCAACGCTCCGGAGGCAACGGCAAACAGCGCGTCTAGGCCTCCGACGCCGAGTACATCCAGCCTGCGCAGGGTTACCAATCGCCAGCGGCAGCGAGTGTTGCCAACCGCATTGAGGAGAGCCGCAAGCACTACGACGAGGCGGATGACCACTCACACGGCGAGCACGCGGCGCCCTAGTGGGAACAGAACGGTAGGTGCCCCGAAGTTGTTAAGTTTAGCACAAAGTTTCATTGTGACATTTCTTTCGCTATTCGTGATTTTTTTCTTCTACATGCAGATGACATCAAGATATTTCAGGGAAATTCGTACTTTTCAACAAATAGTGTGGTCACATTTATTCCATCTTTCTCAGTGGTACCTCAGCAACGACCTCTCGCTGGGTACTACCAATACTAATGTCACGAGTTTCACTGTAAAACTACTAGCGTATCATTTTCGCACTCCGTTGATTCTGTATTGGTAGGCAAGGTTTCTGAGATCAGTGCTGTCGGTGTTTCTTCGAAAACACATTACACTTCGCAGCTCACATTGAGCGCGTTGCTATACGGGCTCTTCGTTCTATCGGTTGAGTTCGCAGAGTATCTAGAAATTGAGTTCTGGTTTACCCCTCCGCAAATAGTGCACGCAATATGTATTCCCCAACTTCAATATGCGTCTATGCAAATAATACCTCCCCAATATGCATACCCGCGCTTCCATATGCGTCTGTGATCTAGAAAGGCATTTCTAATTCTAGCAACACGGCCCCAGAGCATGTCCAAAAATTATATGCATATGCAGGAAAAGCTTGTGAATTCGGATTTTGTTGGACCAAAATAAATGTGTCAGAATTAACCAAATGCCGAATTATCGAAAGTATGAAGAAAACAATAGGGCAACGTCAGTATACTTTCATTTTCGCGATGGTTCGCGCTCATGGCGATGGCGATACGGACTGTGCCGCCTCGTTCGGTTCCGCGCGAGCGCTCCGACGATCATCTTAATTAACCGGGTTGCGACCAAATATGGCTGAATTAACGAGAGTTTAACGCTATTCAACAGTGCATAACTGCTTGCCGGGAACAATTATGTACTCAAGATAAAAGTATCATCTATAATTGTCTTTACATTCAACTCTTATGTTCAGCTTGTACCGCTATGAAGGTCTGCAGTCTCCTTGTTTCAGTTTGTAGAGGCGCATATAGCAATGATTTATAACGTAAGTAGCCGTCACATAAACGACATTTTTAGGGCAAAGGTGGGAAAGAAACGATATTGAGAAGAGAATAACACAGTTAACAGGGTGAGCGCTAAACATCAAGCGACTTTCAAGTACGTCTTGCAAATGTGCCCCGCGGCTACGCGAGCTTGAGGTTATCGGTAGAATTGCTGGTTCTTGACCAAGAGAGTGGCTGTAAGCCTATCATATTAAGAACAAGGGCACGGACTTTATTAGCGACACTTCGATATATTTCTTCAGCTGCGAGTATAGCCTTTTCGATTCGATGCTGAATTAGCTACGCAGTAGCGGCGTGCACGCGCTTAGAGGAGTCTAATTTCCGTGTGTGCTTGTTTTTAATCAAGTCGGTTGATTTTTAGGGCTCACCCTGTGCATTGTGTTCTCCTCTTAGTATTCCTATGTTGTATTTAACTTTCTTTAACACTTAACTCCTTTTCGGAGAGTCGAAGGGAGGCGCGACTCTCCAAAGAGAGTGAACGAGTTATATTTCGAGAAATGTGTTCGAAATTCTCACGAAAATCAGGGAAACACGACACTTTTTCGATGCATTCGCAATTACTTCTCCTGCAGCCGCAGGCATTTTATGATGGCTAAAGCAATCATTTAAGACAGTAGTTAGGAAAGCTAAATAATCAACTTTTAAGCTATTGGAGTTACGTGGTTATGTCGAAAGGGAGAATTGAAGTCCTCCATGCGAAAAACCCATCGAAGCTTTGATATTTCTAAAAAAACGGCCTGTAGTAATAATTGCGAAGTCATGAAATTCACCCAAATTCAGCGGTGAAACCGAAACCGAAACGCGAAAAAGCGCGACTGCCATATTCTTCTGAGAAGTCGAAAATGAGTGAGCGTCGTTATATCAACCAGGAACCGACTTCGTTGAGAGGGTGTGCGGGCTGCGCTTGCACACCCTCACAACGCGTTTATGAACGTAGGGCGCACATAAATGCGGAAAAAAATGGGGGGACCCTTAAGCTTCGCCTTTAAGAGTTGAACGCGATAGCGATATCCCGTCCCTACTGCGTACTTGAATCACTTAGTGCATACTATGTAATGGGTAGCATGGTTTAAACCAGGAGGAATTATGCGCGGCAAATGTGGGAAATGTTTTCGAACTTGCTATGCACCCACTACGTGGTGTTGAGGGAATACACGCAGTAAGGTGTGTGCCGTTTGTAATGGGTGGCTGGCTTTAAACTATGGAATCGTTATGATAGTCACATATTCTGACGCCCGATGGCAATTTACGCTTGTACCACGCAATATTCCTGGGGTATTACATGTTATATTGCGACGCCTATATAAAGGACGCTTGCGTTTGCGAAGCATGGAAGTTATTTTCACTGCATTTCCAAGCAGAGGAAGTTATTTTCACAGAATATCCAAGCAGAGGCATGGCTGTGTGGTAGAACACCTGCTTGCCACGCAGACGACCCGGGTTCGATCCTCACTCGGACCCGAAAATTTTTATTATTTATTTTATTTGCATCTTTCTCGATTTTTCGGTGACGGACAAGATGATGATTTTTCGGTCACGGACAAGATGATGATTTTTCGGTCACGGACAAGATGATGATTTTTCGCTCACAACCAACGACGCCGACGCCGGAATTTCTGCGAAACGAGCTCTTTAACGCTATCGCGTTAAAACTACACCTCTGTAATCGTTGTCTTGAAAAGTGACGCCATTCTTTTCGTCGGCTTGTTGCACTCATCGGTGCTTCTGTTTCGGTTTCGCATCGAATTCATTTGATTTTCATTACGCCAAGATAATTACTAGAGGCTTGTTCTATATCTCAAAGCTGCGATGGGTTCTTCGCATGAAGAACTCCAATTCTTCCATTTGACATAAACGTTCTCCACATAACAATTCTCCCACATGGCTCAACTCCTGTGATTAAAAATTTAATTTTGTTAATTACTCTCCCAAATGATGTATCTCACAATCTTAAGATGCTTGCGGCTATAGAAAAAGCAATCGTGAAATCAGCTAGCAAATATCACATTATCCTGATTTTCTGGGATTTTGGACACATTTCCTCAAACACCCTGTACTTGTGGCAAGCGAAGACTTACGAAGAGGAACAACGGATAATTTTCCAGTTTTTTTTTAATGCGAAGCATTTCTTAGCGAACTTCGGTGACTTCGAGCGTATCTATATATCTATCTATCTATCTATTTAGCCGCCTACGACTTCGTGCTCTCCTGGCCGTATCGGTAATGAGATTTATACCAAATTTGGTATGGCATAACATGACTGTATGACGAACATAAATAGCTGGTCCCATCATGAAAATCATGACTAACTTGTCATGAAAAGTATGATTTACATGCCACGTTCATGGCGTGCTCGCGGCCGTTTCGTTAGCTTGATATACACCAAATTTGGGATAGAGCGACGTGACTGTATGACGAACATAAGTGACTAGTGGTAATATGGAAATCATGCCATGTCATGTGCGACGACTTGCATGCCACGCGCATGGCGCGCACGCGGGCGTTTCGTTAGTTTGATATACACCAAATGTGGGATTGAGTGACGTGACTGTTTGACTAACATAAATGACATGTGGTAATGTGGAAATCATGACATGTCATGTGCGACATGACTTGCATGCCATGCTCATGGCGCGCTCGTGGTCATTTCGTTGGCTTGATACACACCAAATTTGGTATTGAGTGACGCGACTGTATCACGAACATAAATGACAAGTGGTAATAAGGAAATCATGCCTTGTCATGTGCGACATGACTTGCATGCCACGCTCATGGCGCGCTCGCGGCTGTTTCGTTGGCTTGATATACAACAATTTGGTATTGAGTGACATGACTGTATGACGAACAAAAACACAAGTGGTAATGTGGAAATCATGATTTGTCATGTGCGACATAACTTGCATGCCACGCTCATGTCGCGCTCGCGGCCGTTTCGTTAGCTTGATATACATCAAATTTGGTATTCAGTGACGTGACTGTATAACGAACATAAGTGGCAGGTGGTAACATGAAAATCTTGGCATGCATGTCATGTACAACGCCATTTACATGCTCCGTTCGTGGTGCGCTTGCGTCCACTTCGCTAGCTTGATATACACGAAAATTGGTAGTGCGCGCCGTGACTGTATGACGAACATAAATGACAGGTCCTAACATGTAAAACATGACATGCAAATTATCTAAAGCATGATTTGCTCCTTCCTGGCTGCTTCGCATTACATCGATTCCCACAGTGCGTGGGATCTGCCGGTTTTTTTTCTTAGAGTGTTGAATATTACTCTCTTCGTTCCAACAGCTTCCGCACCAGTGCCGTAACCACTTCTACACCTACTGCACCACATCCGTGATCGAGTTTTACTACAACGCCTCATCACACGCCTGCCTCTCCACGGAGGCAGACAGCGCGCACCTATGCAACCACGGCGCCAACCGCTTCCAGAACCTCGGAAGCTGCCTCGCCAGCTGCGTGCACAAGGGAAGTGGAGCACCTCACGACCGCTGCTACGAGAACGCCCTGTTCAGCACTTGTACCCGGTGAGAATTTGGTAATCACCACTGGAAAACCTTGGTGCAGTTTTAGAAGCGAATCGTGCTTTGGAGACTTACGTATTCGTCGTCCTCGGGGAATTTTGTTTCTGCCATGCCCCCCATGGGATCATACCAATCAGTAACGCTATGCAGGAAAGTTCTGGCAGAGTTATATTGTAAAAAAGACCGACGATGCCCGCTTCTGGTTTCCCAGATTGCATACTAGGCTTTCTTTTTTTACATGGTCGGCACAATTAATGATGACCACGAATAAGTGTAAATTTGTATTATCAAAGGTATATTCGAGCATCTTAAACGTGAATCCCCCCCAAAGGAAGGAAGAGGTTGCGTGCCCGAAATTAGTTGCTGCCCAAGCAAAGCCCTTTAAAAGGGCAAAATAATCGAAAACGCTCAATGACTTTTTAATGACGTTTTGTTTCACAGGCTACGTATATTCTTATAACACAGACAGTAGACCACTGCAAGGCGACACGAAATGACAGTTTTATTTTTTGCTAGTTTGGCCATAAAACACCAGTGTTTTGCACCAGTGCGAGAAAGTAAATTTCTATGTGTTAATTGAGTTAGCAATGTTCGGGCTCATTCAAACCATGCTACCTAAGTAAACCATCCATCTCGACTGTATCCGTGGAGACTTGGGCCGTCACGAGCTCTTTCGAAAATACCGCCGTGACGTCAGCTACAGTCCTTGTTTTCTAGCGTCGTTACTGGTTGACTAAGCTGCTCACCGTAAGAGCAGTTTGTTTTTCGTTCTTTTTTTTTTGCATTATGTAAGAAGGTATTTAAAAATCACTCAACTCAAATTCTTTAGCACACTCTCTAAGTATGGGGGCCTCGTATTGCGACGGCTCACTTATACTAGCTCACTTTGCAGGCAAGATTTTGCCGAAACTTGGTGGTACTACAACGGCTCCACGTGCTCTGCGTGGAACTTCCCACTGGGCAAGTGCCCTTCCACGGGGCTCGGTGTCTACCACTCTCGCCGCGAGTGCAAAAGGACTTGCCTACTGCGTCAACAACGTGGCAACACTACCGCCACCACGCACCGGCGGTGTCAACCACCTCTTGCAGCCCCGTGTAGGCTACCACAACTGAAGTACCCGTACTTCGCAGACATGCGAGCTGAGGGCAGCGCCCGATGCGTCAAGGTATCCAGCAACAGGCTGCGACACAGACGCTGCCTCATCGGGTCGAACCGATTCGACATGATCACCGCTTGCGAACAGAGCTGCGTCCACTTGTGACGGGGCCCTCCTTAGGGCGACCTCGTAAAACTCCGGTGGCGCGCGACAGTTCTGCGCATAGAATAAAATTCGACGCACGACAATGCTCGTCTCGTTGTCGCATGTACAGGATGGTAGGCTTTTTTTAGGGGCGAAGCTCCTCTTAGTCTAACCTTGTCCTGCGTCCGGCGTAACCGGCAGTATCTCGTGATAATGATAACGATGACGCTGATGACCATGAATAAGGGCGTTCCAGACCACCTCTAGTTCCCATCGTGTGCACCGAGGAAGCAGAGCGTCCCGCAGGCGGTGTGGCCATCTATGTCAAGCAGAACACTGTAGTACAATAAGGCCGTCCACCACCACTACAGTCACTAGAGTCATGGCCGAGAGCATAGAGGGGCAGCTTAGCAATGGCGAGGCAGGTGGTGTCTGTCGCCCAGGTTGACTCCAGTCCTTGATATTGCTTGGATGTGCTTGCGGGGGGCTTAGTGCATCCCTCCTTCCCGCGTCCTACACCCCTCCAGAGCATGCGCGTCCCCTCCACCTCTCTCTCCTCTCCAACGCTCACCCCCCTTTCTCTCCTCTAGCAATCCTCTACTGTACGGAGCGGTGCCGGCGTCCTACACCCCTCCAGAGCATGCGCGTCCCCTCCACCTCTCTCTCCTCTCCTACGCTCACCCCCTTTCTCTCCTCTAGCAATCCTCTACTGTTCGGAGCGGCGCCGGCGTCCTACACACCTCCAGAGCATGCGTGTCCCCTCCCCCCTCTCTCCTCTCCAACGCTCACCCCCCTTTCTCTCCTCTAGGAATTCTCTACTCTACGGAGCGGCGTCCGCGTTCCACATCCCCACAGCGGATGTGCGTCCTCTCCTCCTCTCTCTCCTCTACGCTCACCCCCCTCTCTCCCCTCTAGGAATCTTCTACGGAGCCATCTAAGAACCTCTATCCGGTCCACTCCACCGACCATAAAGCCGTTATAATGAAGGGGGACCGGAAGCCACGTCTAGCTACCATTTACGAATAAATAAAATTTCTTGTATATATACACACAGTGTTTGTCACGTCTTTGATGATGTACTGAACGAAAATTCACGGAAGATTCACGGTTTATCGATGAACCTCCAGAGCTTCGCCCACTCATCATCATTCACTCCGTGGATATGCTGTGATTTTTTAGATGTGAAGCATCTTATGGCGAAGCTTAATCCGGTGGTGGTGGTGTGCGGCGTGACCACCCCTACTGCGCATGCGCAAACCCTTTCAAAACAAAAAAAAATAAAAATAAACAACCTCCTCTCCCCCCTTTCTCTCCTCTGGGCATTCCTCCCTGCGGCAACCACACCCTCACTGCGCATGCGCTTCCCCTCTCCCCTCTTACGCTCCCCCCCTCTCTCCTCTAGGCATCCCTGCCCGCGGCATCCACACTCCCACTGCGCATGCGCGTCCCCCCTCTCTCTCGTGTCCTACGCTCCCCCCTCTAGGCATCCCTGCCCGCGGCGTCCACACTCCCACTGCGCATGCGCGTCCCCCCCTCTCTCTCTCCTCTCCTACGCTCCCTCCCTCTCTCGCCTCGCGACGCCGACGCAGGCAGCGTCTGCTACCGAGTTTCTTGGTTGAAAAAACCGACTGCTCGCGCTGCACAACCGTTCACTGGCCACCCCGTATATATGGTACTGGATCTTGACCTGCAAGGTGGTGCCGGTGGGAGAGTTCTCCTGTGCGTTGTTGAACGATAAAAGTTCGCAGCGTGCGCGTTAACTAAAAGCGGACTGCGGGTCTCTGTGTCTAGTCGGAGTCGTCTGTCTCTCATTGCCCATTAGCAGCGATTGGCATGTTCCAGTAGGAAACACCGCTCCATCACTGCGTGCTTTGCGCCTCCCCAGTTTTCTCTCCTGCGCAACGCTGCGATGAGCGCCAGCGTCAACGCCGCCGCCAGTGCAAGCGTTAGCGCCCCCCTGCTTCGCATCTACACATGGTTCCCATTAGCGGGAGATGGTGTAAATTTTTATTTATCATCATCATCATGACCCTGTCTACGCCCACTGCAGGGCAAAGGCCTCCCCCATGTTTCGCCAATCAACCCGGTCCTGTGCTTTCTGCTGCCACGTTATACCTGCAAACTTCTTAATCTCATCTACCCACCTAATTTTCAGTCTCCCCCTCACGCGTTTGCCATCTCTTGGAATCCAGTCAGTTACCCTTAGTGACCAGCGGTTATCCTGCCGACGTGCTACGTGCCCAGCCCACATCAATTTCTTCTTCTTTATATCAACTATGATATCCTTTAACCCCCGTTTTATTTATCACACAGGCTAAAATCCTGCACTTTGTCCCAATATAATTTCCTGCCGCAGTGACTTATGGGCGAAAAGAAATGCATGGGAGATTGCAACATCGGTTGCGTTATTGTGTAACGAAAGAGGTGGAACGTAGACAATGCAGTGGTCATATTTGAATCAGCGTGCAGCACGGCCCTCACGAAGGACAAAGAAACAGACAACACGAGCGCCGACTCACAACTGAAAAAATTATTAAGTTCTCGCTATTGAGAAAATTTTAAATGCGAAGCATTTCTTAGCGAACTTCGGTGACTTTGAGCATATCTATCTATCTATCTATCTATCTATCTATCTATCTATCTATCTATCTATCTATCTATCTATCTATCTATCTATCTATCTATCTATCTATCTGTCCGCCTACGACTTTGTGCTCTCCAGACCGTGTCATTAATACGAAAATTGGTGTGGCATAACATGACTGTATGACGAACGTGAATGACTGGTCATATCATGAAAATCATGAATAATTTGTCATGAAGGGTATGATTTACACGCCATAGCCATATTACCCCTGCGGCCGTTCCTTTAACTTCATATTTCCAAAAATTGGCATGATGAGACATTTCTCCATGACCAATATGAATGACAGGTCGTAATATGAAAATCATGATGTGCATGTCATGTACAACCTGATTTGCATGCCACGGTCATGGCACACTCGCGGCCATTTCGCTAGCTTGATATACACCAAATTTGGTATGGCGTGACGTGACTATGACGAACATAAATGACAAGTGGTAATATGGAAATCACGACATGTCATGAGCAACATGACTTGCATGCCACGCTTATGGCACGCTCACAGCCGGTTCGCTAGCTTGATATACGCTAAATTTGATATTGCATGACGTGACTGTATGATAAATATAAATGACAAGTGGTAATATAAAAACCATGACATATCATGTGCAGCATACTTGCATGCCATGCTCATGGCGAGCTTGCGGCCTTTTCCCTAGCTGAGATAATTATCTCAACCATATTGAGATAATGCCGTTTTCAAATAGTATTAACAGTCCTGTATTAGCTAGGGTGGTTCGTTTTACTGAGAGACTCGTCAATAATTTTAAATAAGCAAAAAACAATGGGTCAAAAGCGAAACCGATACACTGGGTATGCGATGACGTCACGAAATCCGCTACATGCCGCCACGGCTGGCCAGGGTGTAAACATAGAACACGTGCTCCTTCCATCTCGCGAAAAGCAAGCTGGCGATGTCATCCGAAGCTGAATCAAGCTGTGCCAGCCCGTATGAACTTAACAGTGACGAGTTCAGCAATGAGTGCAACTACTATCTGAGCGCGGAAGCATTGCCTTTTGATTTGGACCCTCCGGCGCGTCAAGCAGCTGACGTGCCCCGCATTGATCTCGTCGTTGCTCAGTATTGTGCGGGCTTACGGTAAGACCCGGTGTCAACGACGACAAAAGTGTTATGCAGCTGACAAAACCCAACAAATATGCTCGCGTCGTGGTCGCCTCGTAGGAGAAAGCCCACGCTGCATCCGCCTGCTAGGCTAGACGGGGTAGGCGCGTTACGTCACATACCAGGGTGGCCCGCGTTTTCAGGCGTGTTTCGGAATCGGCTACCAATTTTTGAAATTCGTTTTCTAAAAAGCTAAGTGAGTTACGGCTGTATAATTTGGCACATATCATCAGGGTGCCGAAGAGAACATATGCTGAAAGTTTTATACAAATCGGTGAATTTCAAAAAATCGCCGGAGTTCCCTTTTAAGAATACGTTTCGCCTCCCACACGGGAGCCTTGAAATTGCGAACAAGGCTCCCGTGTGGGAGCCGAAACGTATTTTTAAGAATATATTTTTCCTTTGGTCGGCGCTGTGTTTCTTTCGTCCATGTCTTTGCGGGTTTCGGCAAAACTCTCGACTTCACCAAGTGTATGTCTTGCGGAATGAGTCATTTATTCTCCCTAAGGTTGCCATAACAAATTATTAGTGATGTGAACATTAAATATTTGTACCGCGAGACAAAAAAAAGATCAGTCGTTAATTTTGTATGAAAATGTAGGAACGACTGCGCCAGCGACAAAAGGTTATCATTTTAGATTTGTCTAAATTTCATTTTGTTATCCATAGTTCACACGATGAAGAAATAATGTTAAGGTCAGATATAAGTAGGAAACAATCACTCAGGATTTTTTTTTTTCGGCATCGGGCTAATTTTGTGACGCCCAGTTCGCACTGTGCACATTGCTTTGGCCTTGCTAGGGCCACAAGTGCTTTCGTAACGTCCCTCGCACGAGCGTGCGCAACGTTTTGTTTTGTGCGCGCGCGTGTTTGTGTGTGTGTGTGTGTGTGTGTGTGTGTGTGTGTGTGTGTGTGTGTGTGTGTGTGTGTGTGTGTGTGTGTGTGTGTGTGTGTGTGTGTGTGTGTGTGTGTGTGTGTGTGTGTGTGTGTGTGTGTGTGTGTGTGTGCGTGCGTGCGTGCGTGCGCGCGTGTGTGTGTGTGTGTGTGTGTGTGTGTGTGTGTGTGCGTGCGTGCGTGCGTGCGTGCGTGCGTGCGTGCGTACGCACGCACGCACGCACGCACACTCACACACACATTACTATCAGCCTTACCTGGATTCACCTTTATACTGACGTCTGCTCAGACGTATTCCAAAGCAGTGCCTTTCATACACCATTTCAATATTTTGATCAGAGGCGCGAATAACGTAGGGGAGCGCCTTGACCTCCCCCCTACCCCCCGCCAACTCTTTCAAGGAGGTTTTTGAGAAATACATCTTATGTTGTCATCTCTTTCAAGAAAAATGACCTTACTGGTTTACGAGCACTCATAGCTCGTATTCGAAGGTACTATATCAAGAGGCGCCAAGGGCACCGATTAAGTGAGATATTGGTGTTATAGAGTATTGTCACCATGGTCGAAAAAGATATAGACTAACGGACTCATGAGTCGACTCACTCGGACTCATTCAGACTCAGATCGAGTCGTGAGTCTGAGTCTGAGTGAATCCGGATGAGTAATGTTTTGGTGAGTATGAGTCTGAGTGTCCGGTTGAAGAAAAAGCGCAAAATATAATTCTTGTGTGAGTCTGAGTGAGCTCCACAAGTTTTGCCGACCTATGCGGATCAGTGTTGCTGAATGGGCGCCTCCATTCCATTCCTGTTCCATTCCGGGGAATTATAACTTGCCACAATTCCATTCCTTTGAATTCCTCGGAAGGAAAAAACTGAGCCCATTCCCACTCCGGGTATGGCCGGGCAGTGCAATTCCATTCCTGTAATTCCTCAACCGAGGAAAGGAATCTTGATAGTTTTATCGAGTTAAGAATGAACGCCCCATAAAGCTGATGTCATCAAATTCATTAATAACTGCAAAAATACGCAAAACACGTTACCAAGGTCGAGGGATAGTAGCTTTTGACATATCTCGTGCAGTACAACCATCCTATTAATTCCCACAGGAGCAGTTCTCCCGCTACTTATAGTATATGCATGGTCATCATGTTTGAACGAATGTTGATGTTTTAATATTGTTTAAGCTTAAATGTGTATTCCAAAATGACTACACAGCGAATCGTCGCGTCGGGACTCGGGGAGGCGCCGCCATGGCCGTGGTTGCGTGAGCTCTCCTGCTTCGACTGGCTTCCCGAACCAATGCTTTGAAAAGTTTATTCTCTCTCTCTACGGAAGGGGAGGGCACAGAGTTCATCCTGTATCACTGTGTGCTGCGCTGACCTACAGACCTTCGCCGACAGAGTTTCGGGTAAAGGCGAATAGTATTCCAAAAGGATGGGGGGATGGGGGGTGGATTATGAGGTGAGACGGCGCGCAAGCTGGTATACGAAAACTTGCAGTGAACATAAGCATCGCGCCAGCGTCAATACGCATCACAACTTAGAGAAGTGCCGTAGTTCCGCACGACGGATACCAACGGCATAGAGCCGCGTTTACTCGAACAAAAGGGACAAACTTCGGAGCAACACAGTCTATATAAGGACAGAATTGTAGTAGGCACGTTGCCTATAAATGTACCGTGCTTGTGATCAGCCAAGCCATTTTAAAAATACTGCTGTATTGTTAAATTCGAGGCTCGGACTTACTAATGTTTGAAAAACAGCGCGTGGACGAAAACGTGCTCTATTTTCGGGAAAACACGTAATTCCATTCCCATTCCATTCCTCCAAGCGTTGTCGCCATTCCATTCCCATGCCATTCCGGGGTCGCGAAAATATGGAATGATTCCGTAGTCATTCCGATTCCGGAGTCGCAACTCCGCAACACTGATGCGGAAGCAGGTTGCTTCTAGGTTGCTTCTAGGCCATTGCTAGGCTTTAGCTAGGTGATGCTAGGTTGTTTCTGTGTTGATTCTCAGCGCCGGAAGGTTCGAGTTAAACCACAGACATTCAAAGACGACTCGGTTATCCAAACTCCAGAGACAAAAGCTCGCGTTGAAACCAAACGTTCGCACCTCTCGTAGATCTATGGGCCCGTCGTCGTTGGCGTAGGCCTTCCATATCCTTGGGGTTTTCTTGCTGCCGCCGTAGCTTTTCCCGTTCCCTAGTATTATCTCGCTGTACGTACTCAAGGCCTTCGGCTCGGCACCGTTGCTGCGGAGCCGTTTGTTCAACTATTGCCTTCTTATTTAGTGGACCAGTGGTGAGTAGGGCAGTGATTCCACTCCTGCGCCAACTGCGCCAAAGTGCGCCAAATCAGATTTACTGCGCCATCCTGATAATACCAACGGAAAACTGCGCCAAAGTCTCGAATTTTTATTTTATTATTTTTTTTTGACGGGGGGGGGGGGGGGAGGGCGTATTTCATTAGCAATAGCCACGCCGGCGCGTAAAACATGTGCAGCGTGTTCTCGGGGCGGCCAAAGTCACAACCACGCACCAAGAATTATTCCGCTGAATAAACAGCAGTCGCGCGTGCATCCCAAGTAATCCATGATGCTATGCTCGGTGCCGACGCAGCTTCTGTTGTGCAAGTCGGCCCAACGGCAAAACACGCTCTCCGCAGAGGCTCGTGACATTTTGGCCAATCGGTAGCGTGTAAGTGTGGCGGCGATACATCGGTGGACGTCGTCCGTTCCAGAAACGCTGCTGATAGCTCGTTTCAAGAGTCGCACTGCACGTAATTAAAACAATTTTCACTAATAACTGCCAGAATGTTTGTCACGTCTATTTCTGGACATCGCGGAATGAAATCTGGGAACACCATAGGAATAGATACAATGTTACACCTCCGCCCCTCGATTTCCAGGATCATTAGGTGATGGTTAAAAAAAATTTATAAAATCACGCTATCGCATTCATAGTAAAAACTCGTTGTTGCGCTAGTTGGTTGTTGATTTCCAAAAAAATAATTAGAGCACAAACACACGGCAGATTCACTCACGCCCGCACACCCAGGCGCGTGTTAGGTGCCTGAGTGTGTGCGTGTGTGAATGTGTCGTGTGTTTGCGCTCTAATTATTTTTTTTGGAAATCGCATTCATTGCTTCGTTCTGGGGGGTGGGAGGCTGCGTCGCTCGTGCTATCTCGAGGCATGGTGAGACGGCTCGTAATCTTGCTGTGCTTTCAACGCTTACTTCGTGTTTAAAGAACTGACAACACGAAAACCGCTTCGGCACCTGGAGTGGCCATATTCCCATTAACCAGCGTTCTGTTTAGTTACGCGAGATCGGGTCCAAAAGAGCTTCTGGCCTTGCTTCGTGTAACAATACAATTTGTTAGTTTCGCTTAAGCTCGAAGCAGTGAATGGGATACCAACAAATTGTATTGTTATACGAAGTAAGGCTTGACGTCATCCGCAAGAAGCGCTTGCGGCGGGGTCGCCGTTTTGAAGGTCCGCGCACTCGCCGCACGCGCAAAAAGCTTTCTGCACGCGCTGTGTTCGAGACCGGTACGGCGACTTGGATGACTAGAGACCTCCGCAACACCTCTTGCACACCGATGCACGTGCAGCACGAACGGCGCGTACGAACGGACCTCCAAAATAGCGCGGCGACGATGTTGCCGCCTTGCGGATCAAGGCTCAGTGGCCGCTCCAGGGAGAAAAGCACTTTTCGCAGTCTGTACGCGTTGAGAGCAAAACACGTAGACGGGTATACGAGCCGTCTGTGATGCCTGCTGAAACAGCGCGCGCCAGCGATCGCGACCGCGCCCTTAAAGTCAAAGTTCAGTGTTGCTGCTCCAGCGACACAACCCCCCCCCCCCCCGCCCCCCGTCTTCAAAGAGCATGAAAGAACGCAAAGGGAGGGGCTCCCTTTGCGTTATTTCATGCTCTTTGAAGACGGGTGGGGCGTTCTTGTCTGCTTGGGTAGCAATCGATGGCAGGCCTGGCTCGCGCGGTGATGTTATCGGATGCGGCCACCGTGCAACGGAGATAGGTCGGCTCTCTTTATCTCTGCTTCAGCCGCGTTCGTCGCCCCCCGCTCGCGCGCTTTTACCCGAGTGTAAAACATACGATGCGCGGGGGGGGATGTTATCGATTTAGACATTACACAAAACATGACGGCGGCGGCAAAGGTCGAGAATGTCCATAAAATTGCTATCGCAATAAAAACAAAATGGCTCTCGCCTTCGAGTCGTCTTAGGCGAATGCATAACGTACCCTGTGAGTTTTATTTTTTTATTTTTTTTTGCCATGTTTTCTAGAGGGCACTACAGGGGGTTTTCGGTGTACAAACAGAATTCCCTAGCAATATACAACTTCACTGCAAAAGGACAACGAAGTTTGTTAAATCCTGTAGTCCACCGTTGAACGAACTTTCTGACACTTTCGCGGAAGCTCGATTGAAGCGGATCTCCATATCCCGGCAACCCTGCGCATGCGCAAACGATAGTCCGGAAGCACTGTGAGAATGCTCTTGCTCCAGCCCAGAAAGGCCTCGGAGAGAGAGAAAGGAGTGTCGGAGGAGGTTGGCTTTATGAGGCTAGCTATGTGACGTCATGTTACGCCCAGCAATATAATCGATCGTGAAGAAAAAGAACCTCTCTTTCTCCCTAGAGTCGTCTTATGGCAATGCATTTGGGACAGTGTGAGTCTTTAGCGTTGAGGCATTGTTGTACGTCGCAGCGATTGTCTACAATGTCTGCTTATTACCACATACATGGATTTAGAATGTTATTTCATAAAGTACGATTTTATTGAACCGGTATTCTGTTTATATGCTACGAAAATATTCGCTGAACAAGTTGTTCCAAAATGCTCAACCGCATGACGCCCTCGTTTTTGCATCATCGAGTGAAATAGGCAGTGTTCCTGAGATGATTGGTTCCTCGAGATTTCCAATGAATCAAAATATTTCTAGCTCTTCACAAGAGCCCCAAAGTAATTATTCAGGTCCTTGAATGTAAATGCAACTTGCTTCTCCAGTGTACTCTAAGGATATTAGTTGCCCCAATTGCTCCATCTGGGAGCACTCTAGAGTGCTCCCAGATGCTAAATTACCTGCTCCAAAGTGCTCCAAAATGAAAATTTTTGCTGCTCCAAAGTGCTCCAAAATGAAAATTTTGCTGCTCCGAACATTGCTCCAAATCGGAAGACCTCGGTAGCATCACTGGAGTAGGGGAATCTAACCATTTTCTTTGGCACGTACCCGTTTATGACGATGATAGTTTTCGCGTAGGCCGCACAGTGGCACATACCCGTTTAACAACAGTTTTCTTCATCTTTAGTGGACCAGTGGGGTGTAGTGGGATTTGCCCAACTTCTGTGGCACATACCCGTTTACGGTGAAGATAGTTTTCGGGTAGACCACACGGCACATACCCGTAGGCCCCATGAATTACGGCTAGCTTAAACAGCTTCGCCCTGAAAATGATTTAATGCAGTATGGACATATGGTGAGTGGTATCCTAGGTCTAATATTAAACGTTCATAACATTGAACGTTCAACCGTTCCAAATGGGAACATGCTACGGCCCAAACAGTATCGGGTAACGGCTGAAGCTACAATAATTGTTTGAGTTCATAGTCTTCTATTCTCAAACTAGCGATCCACATAAACCAAATGCTGCGAGAGTCCGCCTGCACCGGCGACACCGGCTCCGCTCGTAAGGTGCCCTCCAAACCAAGGAGAGCAACTCAGTGGGCTATAAATTGCGGGGTCTGATTGGCTTGGGGTCCAGGGCGGATCCTGAGCAGGTCTCAAGCTCATATTGTTCCCATTAAAGCAGAGCAATGGTAGAATGTTACTTGCTATTTTAGATGCGAAGCATCTTATGCTCGAGGCTATGTCCGTCCCTCCTTCCCACGTCCCTCCCTCCCGCGTCCCGCCTCCGGCCACTTTCATGGAGTAGGGAGGCACCCACAATGCGAACCAGAACACTGTAGTACAATAAGGCCGTCAACCACTACTACAGTCACCAGAGTCATGGCCGAGAGCAGAGAGAGGCTGCTTAGCAAGGGCTAAGCAGGTAGGTGGTGTCTGCCGCCCAGGTTGACTCCACTCCTTGATCTTCCTTGCGTCTGTTTAGGGGAGGGCTTAGTCCGTCCCTCCTTCCCGCGTCCCACACCACCACAGCGCATGCGCGTCCCCCCCTCTCTCGTCTCCTACACTCACCCCCTTTCTCTCCTCTAGAAATCCTCTACTCTACGGAGCGGCCCCCCGCGTCCCGAACCCTGCACAGCGCATGCGCATCCCCTCCCCCCATCTCTCCTCTCCTACGCTCACCCCCCTTTGTCTACTCTAGGAATCCTCTACTCTACGGAGGGGCGCCCCCCATCCAAACAGCGCATGCGCGTCCCCTCCCCCTCCTACGCTCACCCCCCTTTCTCTCCTCTAGGAATCCTCTACTCTACGGAGCGGCTCCCACGTCCCACAGCGCATGCGCGTCCCTTCCCTCTCCTACGGTTCCCCCCCGTTCTCTCCTCTACGGAGCGGCGCGCAGGACAAGTGGTGCGACAGCTGCATACCCGGGCTCAGGCCTCCCATGAGGGGACTTGAGGCCTCGCCTCGACGCCGCCACTCGGGCACGCTGGACTGCCCAATCTTGTGCCTTGAAGTTGGAACTGCGCAGAGCAGCTAAGCGGCGGCCAACTTCTACGCAAGAGATTCTGGAGCTACTGCCGCTTTAGCTGCTATAACACTCCCACAACATGTGCGAGAGCGTTGCTCAGTTGCGTGATATAATTTGTGTATAGAACTCGGTCGTCGCGCGCGGAAAATGTGCCACACTCGCACCGGGCTGGGGAACGTGTGTGTGCATTTGTCGCCGGACGACTCGCTGGCGTCGTTTCAACATGGGGTTAGGTTTGGTTAATATACGCCAGCCTAACTGGTAGTTATGGGTGGTGTTGCACCTGACTAGGCGTTCTCGCGCATTTCGCACAAGGAGGTCCGCACTCGACGAGGGCGCCTAATTTGGCGTGGTAGCTCTGAACCATGCCGGACACTCAATAATGTCATTAACAACCAAGGAAGCAGATATACGCTCGAATTGCGGCACGTGTGCGAGTGATGCATTCCTAACGGCGGCTTGGACAACTCACCACGTTGATGTATTCAGCGTACAAGTACCATTTCATAATCTTTACCAATGTACTAAACAAGAGTCGTGGCAGCCTGAGAAAAGTTGGTTTATGGGCCTTCATGGATTTCCAGATATAAATGCAGGAACCACGAGCCTCTGAGACGCTGTCTAATTGATTCATATCACCAAGAGTTCCAAACGACTGTATCAAAGATGAAGAAGTGTGCTAGTGTGTTGAGGATACAAACGGACAAGCATTAACGGCTTTAAAGTGGTATCTAGTATGAGCAATTTTTTTTATTGTTTTTACAAAGTTGGCTTGTGAGAAATTACCGGAAGAAATATTTAAAGCAAAGACGGCAAGCTTTTGTAAGAAAGAAGAAGAAAGATCTCGAGAAGGTCAGCCATTTTCTATCCCCCGAGGTGGGTTGCGCCAACACACAAAGGAACCAACCAACCAACGGCTCAAGGACAAGATGGTCGGGTCTTCGAAGAAGCGGAAGTCCTCGCTGCGAGGTTCTTCTCCACAGCGCCGAGACCGACGGGTCTGCTTCGACGTGCCCAGCGTCGGAGAGAGCACCACACACTTGGACAGGCCGCCAGCGGCGCCAATTCTCCAACCTGCCACCGGAGTTCCACCTGCAGCACCATACCCTTACCGAGGCGATGACGCCCCGTGGAACCAGAACAGCCCATACTACGGGCCCATTGGCGCGCCGATGCATTCGTCTACGGCCGCCTTGTTCGGAAGTCGGCTGACAACCACGACAAACCCGTTCGTCGAACAGGCCGTGACAGCCCACGGTTCCTACTGGGTTAGGCCACCGCTTCTTGGCAGCAGGTGGCCCCAGACCATTCGGCCCTTCTTCCAGCCAGAGGTCGTCTCGGAAGTGTCAGAAGACGACGACGGTGACGCAAAAGCTGCACGTACGACGCTGCGCAACATCTGCGTCGCATCGACCATGGCGGCAATCCTTGCCGTTGTCATTGTTGTGGCATTGGTAGCGGAGTCATCGGTTCCGATCATCGACACGGGAACCTCGGAGATATCCCGCATGGTGGACAGGTTCCACTCTGGCGATATGGGGATCGTTGCTCCGTTGCAGCCCATCAGCGCTCCGGAGGCAACGAGAAAGAGCGTGACCAGGCCTCCGACACCGAGTTCACCCAGACCACACAGGGTGAACAACCGCCAGCGAGTGTTGCCAGCCGCACCGAAGAGAGCCGCAAGCACTACGACGAGGCGGCTGACTATCGGAGAGACGAGTACGTCGCGGCCTGGTTTCAATCGAACGGTAAGGGCATCTAGAAAACATAAGTTCCTCACGGACTTCCGATTTTATGATTGTATGGTATACTTTGGGTGCAAGGACCTTTTATGGCAGCGGCGTTTCGAAATAGCAAACAAAGTATACTATCAAATAAAGTTTTTAGAACTTCCTTATCGCCAATGAAGGCTGAGAGGCTGGCGCCGCACAACGCTTAGTACAGAATATCGGCTCAGTTTTCCCGCTAACGATGAAATCTTCGCACTGCCCGACGAGTTGGCCAGCGTGCGCCACCGTTGCATACGACGCCGTTCAAAACTACGCCCATGGAGCGTCTGCGCATGCGTGAACTGCTGACGGCGCACGACTACACCGCTATCCACATCGCTATGCCGTGCGTTCCGAGTTTTCGCCTAAGTATGAAACAGCCTGTACATATCCAATATATTATCAACACTAACGATCGATATGTTTCAAGCCTTAGTGGTCTACAACAGCCTAACGTTTGATCAAACAGTCATTGCCACCTCTTGCAAAGCGTGCACTAAAGCACGTGCAGGGCCACAGTCCCATGTATTCCTATGGCAGCGGGGCCTTGCAACTTTTGACCCCCCCCCCCTTTACGTTATGGATGCAGCCTTAATAGCGGCCACATTTGTTCCGCGAACCGCATACCCTTGGCCGCCCAACCCGCGTTTTCCACGCGAAGCTCTCTTTTGTGGCTGCAGCCAATGGTGGTGCCACTAGAAGATTAAACGAACCATTTTACTGTCCCTTCGTTCCAGCAGCTTCCGCAACAGTGCAGTGGTCACTTCTACACCTACTGCACCACTGCACCACTGCCATGCGCGAGTATTACTACAGCACCACGTCGCACGCCTGCCTCTCCACGGAAGTGGACGGCGTGCACCTGTGCAACCACGGTTCCAACCGCTTCCCGAGCCTGCTGAGCTGCCTTGCCACCTGCGCGCACGAGGGGAGAGAACCTCGCGACCGCTGCTACGAGGACGCCCTCTTCGGCGCTTGTACCCGGTGAGCGTTCGGTAATAATCCCTGGTGAAGCTTGGCGCAGCTTTAGCGCTGATCCTCCTTTGGCGACACATGCTCTTCCTTTGGCAATTAATATAGTGGCCACATACCCTGATTGGATCATACCACTTGGTAACGCCATGAGGGAACGTTCTAGCATCGTTTTATCATCATCGTCATCAGCCATACTGCGCCCACTGCAGGGCAAAGGCCTCACCCTTGTTCTGCCAATCAACCCGCTCCTGTGCTTGCTGCAGCCATATTGTACCCGCAAAGTTCGTAACCTCATCGGCCCACCTAACTTTCTGACGCCCCCCTCACACGTTTTCCTTCTCTTGGAACCCAGTCAATTACCCTTAATGACCAGTGGTTATCCTGCCTACGAGCTATGTGCCCGGCCCATATCCATTTCTTCTTGATTTCGAATACAGTATCCATAACCCCCCACTTGTTCCCTAACGCACTCTGCTCTCTTCCCGTCTCTTAACGTTACACCTATCATCTTCCGTTCCATTACTCGCTGCATCGTCCTGTATATAAGTTGGACCCTCTTTGTAAGCCTCCAGGTTTCTGCTCCTTAGGTAAATACCCGTAAGATGCAGCGGTTATATATCTTCCCTTTGAGGGACAGTGGTAGACTACCATTCATGATTTGAGCATACTTGCCGATTGTGCTCCACCACATCCTTATTCTTCTAGTTATTTCACTCTCATGGTTCGGCTCCGCGCTTACTACCTGTCCTAAGTAGACGTACTACTTTACAACTTCCAGTGTATCGCAACCTATCACAAAGCGCTGTTCTCTCCCGAAGAAACTGTTGCACATTACTTCAGTTCTATGAATATTAATTTTCAGACCTACTCTTCCGCTTTCCGTGTCCAATTCAGTAATCGTGAGTTGTAATTCGTGCCCTGAGTTACTCATCAATGCAATGTCATCAGCGTATCCCAGGCTACTAAGGTACTCTCCATTAACTCTCACCCCTAACTCTTCCCAATCTAGGGCCTTGAAAACCACCTGTAAACACGCGGTGAAATGCATTGGGCAGATCGTGTCTCCCTGCCTTACACCATTCTTTACTGGGATTCTGTTGCCCTCCTTATGGAAGAATATGGTGGCTGTAGATCCGCTGTAGATTTCTTCCAGTACGTTATTATATGCTTCGTCGACGCCCTGATTGCGTAGTGCCTGCATGACTGCTAATATATCGACCGAATCAAATACCTTCTCGTAACTAATGAAGGCTATCTATAGAGGTTGGTTTTATTGCGCGAATTTATCACCTGATTGATAGTTTGAATATGGCCTATTATTGAGTAGCCTGCACGAAATCCGGCTTGGTCCTTTGATTGATTGAACTCTAAGGTCGTCTTAATTCTACAAGCTATTTTTCTAAATAGCTTGTAGACAACGAACAATAAGATGATGGGCCAGTAATTTTTCGAATCCTTGACGACCCCATCTTAGAGATGAAGATGATGTTGACATTCTTGCGAAATTCTCGTAGACACTTCTAATACAGGGTGGCCAGTTTTTCTAACACAATCTGTCTACCGTATTTCAACAGGTCTCATGTTACCTGATCCTCACCAGCAGATTTGCCTATTTGCATTCCCTCCAAGGCTTTCCTTATTTCTCCTGTCGTTACTGGAAGGATGTCCGATTCCTCTGGGCTACTACGACTTCTTACGTTATCGTCGTGGTTGTCTCACCTGCTGTACATATCTCTGTAGAACTTTCCCGATACTTCAACTATCCTATCCATATTGCTAGTGACTTTGCCTTCCTTGTCCCTTAGTGCATATATCTGGTTCTTGCCTATGCCCAGTTTTCTCCTCACAACTTTGAGGCTTCGTCCGTTCTTTAGGGCATGTTCAATTATCTCCATGTTATACCTTCTTATGTCGGCTACCTTACGCCTATTGATTAACTTCGGAAGCTCTGTCAGTTCTATTTTGTCTGTTGTGTTTGAGGTTTTCATGGATTGACGTTTCTTAATAAGGTTTATCATCACCTGGGACAGCTTGTTAGTGTCCTGTCTAATGATTGTACGCCCGACTTCCATTGCACAGTCCTTAATGATAATAGCCAGATTATCATTCATTGCGTCAACGCTAAGGTCGGTTTCCTCGGCTGGAGCCACGTATCTATTCTGAAGCAAGATTCTGAATTCCTGTACTTTTCCTCTCAGCGCTTGCTCATTAATTGGCTTCTTGCGTGTCAGTTTCTGCCGTTCCTTCCTCAAGTCAAGGCGAATTTGAGACCTTATCATTCTATGGTCACTGCATCTTTCCAACAACACCCGGGCATCATATACGATGTCCGGGTTTGCAGACAGCATGAAGTCTATTTCATTCTTTGTTTCGCCATTAGGGCTCCTCCACGTCCGCTAACGGGGAGGATTTATTCTGTTAACGCTGATCGAGCTAACGCTTCACAGAGCGCACAGGATTGCAGGCCAACAGGGCAGCTCGAGAGTCCACCCCACAACAACTACGTTGTCGCCTTCCTCCACACCCGTACGTCACACCC
>JALIZH010014480.1:0-16412 GCA_030522465.1 Rhipicephalus appendiculatus
GGTTGAGGTGCTTACGTGATTTCCGCACCGCAAGTGCTAACTAACCCACATCCTTGAAAGAAAATCCTGGACTGAAAAGCAAGGGCACATGGCCGCAGGTTTAGCATAAAATTGTTACGAGTTCCACGGGTAGCATGACAAGAGGGCCAAATGAATGGGCTGCGAAGATCGAAGGCACAATGTACCCAAAGAAAGAAATAGTTTAATTCATATCGAGGACACCGAACGCACGAAGCGTGTGGACGCAGCGTGGACGAAGAAGCCCACAACGCTAGATGCGCCAGCCTTTTATAAGGACTGACAGCCTAGGAGGAGAAGGGCTCCGTGGTTGTGACGCATCCAGCGTCGCTGAGCGACGCGTTCGGCGTCTCGGAGACGGGCGCCAGCTAGGGAGCACTACACAGGAGGTCGCGCGTTCTTCTCATTAACGCAGCCCACCGTTACCCTCCCCGAGAGTCGCGCTTGGAGTAAAGCTTGTGGGAGCCCTTACTGTGGCGGGTCAAATCACGTTTATAAAAACGTGCATCTGTTGGTACTCAAGATCAACTGATGGTTGAAACACTATTAGACAGGGAGAGGAGACTATTAGCGACGCTAGAATTGACGAGTCTCTGTCACCGAAAGCTGAGAAAAAAGGAACTTCTCCATCAACCTCACACAACGTGAAATGTCCTTATAATTCGTAAAGAAGTCTCCTTACAAAGTAATGGAAATAGTTCTGGTAACGAAACTGCAAATAACCGGGAAAAGGTCTACATCTTAACAGCGTCTAGATTAGAGTGTGAGCTCGCTGCAACATATTTATCACAGGTGGCATCTGAAACGTCGCCTTCGTGTGAGCAGTTCCCAGGCCCACAGCATCACAACGAGAATGTCTGATTGCGGTGCCTTTGCAGACAAGCTTGCAAAACCACAGCCGTTCTCGTTTAGTTGCCACCACATAATGTAAAGAGCTTCTTAAAACTTCCTTTGCCGGAATTACGCAGCAGCGACTTCTCTTTGCGATGGAGAAAGAACACTGTAGACGCTCATATAATGGCTGCTTTTTAACTGATGCATGCTGCTCACAGAAATAGGCAGTATCTATTTGTAATGGGAATTTCAATATCTGAGCTGTACTACTCAAAATATTGTGTACTTCAGTAGCATTTCCTGCCTTTAACCCTTTCGGTCCCGAATTACAGAAAATGGTCGTAAAAATTTGAAACTCCGGACTTGAAGTCTTTATGAACCTGGTATGCCAGAAAAAGAAATGTACAAGGATGCGTTCGAGCATTGTGATTTTATTGAATGATTCCAATTGGAATCACTGGGACGTAGTGGGTCTGAAAAATGTCACGAAACACACAGTCCGCGGAGTGCTTATTTTACGTGGAAGTCCTTGAAACAATTTTTTTCCTTATTCAGGCACAAGTGCATTTTGCATTTTTCGCAGAGAATGCGGGAGTACGACACAACGCAGAGCTTGCACCTTTGTTTTTTTTCCGAGTGAATAGGCCAGTGACCCATCATGTCAAGACGCACATCTTGGACTGGTCGTGGTTGGATCGCTGCTCTTTTGGGAGGAGGTGTTGGGAGAGAACTGGGCCTGCCACGCTTCTTACCGTCAATTTTGCCTGCTTTCAGTAAAGCATGGGCAATTGTCATGCGGAAATCAAGCAGTGGCTGATATTGTGTTCCAGCCTGGGAGCAGTGGCACCGGTACAGCAGCCGCGCATTCACTACACAAATGTCTATGATGTGAAAGACTATGCGACGGTAGTACCTCCTACCTCGGATATCGCAGCGGTAGAGCTCTACAAGCATATTGCAAAGGTCCACACCTCCCATGAATCGGTTGTACTCTGTGACGATGGCAGGCTGTTGAACAGTGACATGGCTCCTTGTGGTCGCACTCCACCTCTGAACTTGGTCTACGGGTTCGCTACCAATGTAGGAAGAAACCAAGTGCACTGGCTTGTTGTCAAGCCACTTTACTGCGGCGATGTTGTTGCACACTTCTGTACAGACGTCGAAACTTCCACGGCCGCGTTTCTTCAAGGCGGCGTCAGTTTTCACTGAACATCCGGGGAGGCGATTGACACGTGCTGTGCCAACAGAAAGGAGTCCTTTCTCCTTCAGCGCTACAATAAGGCCATGTGAAGTGAACCAATTGTCAAATGCAACTTTGAATCCCTTGTGTGAAGGAAGCGGCTCAGTGAGCTTCAGAACAATGTCCCCGCTGATGCCCAGTTCTGATGGTTGAGAAATAGTCTTCTTCCCAACGTAGACATCGAAGCCATAAATGAAACCACTAGCTCCTGCACGGGCAAAAACCTCAATTCCCCATTTGTGCGGTTTGTTCTTGATATATTGTTTCAATGAGCAACGACCTTTGAAGGGGATAATCATTTCGTCCACCGCACTGAATTCTTCCGGCTGAATCTTCGACATATTTTGCAATATGCTTGTCAGAAATGGGCGCACTTTGAACAATCTGTCATGGTTCGGGTCTGTCACAGGCGTCATGTAGGTGTTATCATTCACATGAACTTGTCTCCTTAGTTTGCTGAACCGATTCTTCGTCATCACATCTGCCACAGTCGCAAAACGTGTGGCTTCACTCCAGTACATTTTGTACGAGGGTAATTTCACCACTCCGGAGATCACATGAATTCCTACAAATTGCTCCATTTCTTTTGAATTTGTTTTTACTGATCTCCCCGTATTCTGCACAGAGTAGAGATTTGTTTGTTCGGCAAAATTGTTGAACACATTGTCGCCACAAAACAGCTTGAAGTACTGATATGGAGACAGAGAATCGTCTGGTGGCGGCCTCAATTCCTCACGAAAATCTCCCTGCACGGCATCCATATCGCCACTTCTCCAATTCAGAACCTTCTTTGTACGCCTATTTGCAGTTTTCTTTGTCCGTTGAGGAGGTACTGCCGACTGTTCAGATGTTTCACCCACCGCGTTATCGGTACTCCCATCCTCTTCGTCATCGTCAATTTCTACATCAAGGCCAATTTCAGTTAGGCTGCCTTCGTGACACCCAAGTTTTTTCGACGTAGTCAGCTTTGCGACATTCTCTTCATCATCGTCAGAGTCGTCCAGATCAATATCCGACACATCGCCTTGAAAGATAAGGACTGCAGTTGGCGAACGCTTCTTCTTCCCATAAAAACATTTCGTGCTGACACCCGCCATCTGTATAGAAACAACATTCCACACTTAGAAGCGCTGTAAAGCCCGAGAAGACGCTTCAGACGAAGCAAAACACAAACGCATAGTTGAAAAATAAAAGAACAACACGCCACACGGACGCACGCTTGCGTCCGTGTGGCGGGTGAAGCTCAGCAAAATTGACCCTGTATGTCCCGATGAGTCCATTTGGAATCATAGTTATCGTAGTGCTGTTTTCAAGACGTTTGAGCCTTTATCCTATACATAGTGGATATCTTGGCATTCATTAGGGTCTCCCTCAAGAAATACATGCAAAATAAATAGTAACAAAAATGTTTTCTCACCTGGAAAAGCAAATGAAGTTCCTCCGTTGACGACAACGAATGCACGCAGATGTGTGATTTGGGTGGTATTGCATACGTGGCAGCACGTGCTTTACAAGTTCAAGGTTGCCAGTGAATGTAGATAAATGGCTAACCTTGGTATTTATGAAAGTTTTGCTAATAAAAATTCGCCCAGAATGTTTCCACGCTGCCTTGAGTTATGTGATTCCATTTGGAATCACGGGGACAGAAAGGGTTAAAGAGCTACCACACCTACACCTCTGTTCAACGAGAAATTTATGATATTGCGTAGATGTTTCCTGGACATTGAATATGCTAAGATGAATTACTGCTCATCCTGGAAAACTAAACCGTCCTACGCTTGAGCAAACCAAAACATCAGATCTACTGTCTAGCAAATGTGTCGTAAGCTTTGACTGCCAGGTGTGCATAATGCACGGAAGGTGAGAGGTTACGCAGGCTGAATGTATACTTTTATGTGCTGCTGCGTAGCATTTGATATATTTGACGTGCCACTAGTTCTTTTTTAAGGCAAACTCCACGAACAGGAGGGGCGGACACAGTCGTGATTGTCTTTGCAAGTTCCCAGCGCTCAGGTAATCATACACGACTTATTAGTGAAGTTTCAAGCGGATCATTTTCATTACTCCTTTATTTGCAGATTAAAAGAGATGGAATGGACTGCACGAATCAAGTATCGCTTCCGCTATGGTTCCCTTTGGCCAGACATGCCGTTGCGCAAAACACTGCGTATGTTCAACTCTATTTTTCTTCCGTTACGGGCAGGTAGGACTCGTCATGCACTTGGAATAGCCGTGGTTGCGCTGCTGGCCAGATCGACTAACGTGTTCCAACAATGTGCTCGAACTAGCAGAAATTAGGGGCCCTTTTTATTTGAAAAATGACATGCTTCATGATCATGTCCATACATACATTGTGTTGATGGCAGGCTGGCTCTAAAAAAATCACCAGCATTATATTGAGGTGATGCTGATGCTCTATGTATGGCCTGACAGAAGCCATTTATTTGTCTGTTCCACAAAGCACAACATCACAGTTAATGTGGAAAGGGACGACGTCTTCTTGGAAGAGCTCATTTCAAAACGTCAGACATTTTACTTTGCACACCTGTTGCCCCGATGCATGAAAAATGCGCAAGTCATTGTAAGCCCTTGTGCAGCCATTGTAAATGCCATCATTCTCATCCTCATTCACGTCGAACTGCGTGTGGAGGACCCCTTCCAATGATGTCACGTTTTCCCTGTCTTGAGGGAGACAGTTCCATTTTGCATGTGATTTTCTTTTTAATTCTGTCGGTTTCCCTCCTTTTTGTATGAAAACCACCACTGTAGCTGACCATCGGGCTATGTGTCCTTGGAAATACGTGAGCTGCCCAGGTGCACTTTACTTTTTTTTTTTGAATGTCAGCTGAAATTTCCCCTGTCCCTTTTTGTTTCCTAATCCACTCTGGTCCTTACGCCTATCATTTTTCGATTGATTGCGCATTGTGGCTCCTAAATTCCTGAGTTTCTTATCCTTCAAGTGTATGCCACATACGTTAGTAATGTTAGTGCAAAATTGTTGCACACTTGCCGCTTGAAGGACAGTTGCCTGCCACGTGTTGGGAAAGTCTATCATAAGAGCTCCAGGTCGTCTTTCTTCTGTGATATATTCCTTTTCATCTCCTTCCTGTCAGTAATTGCATTAATTCTACGTATTCTCGTGCACACTCCAAAGGTTCATTGCAAATCATGAACTTTATTTTCCGCCACTTTTGTCTTTCGCATATTCTGATTTTCCTACTTTCTAGGTTGAGGTGTTCTGTCATTTTTCTAATTCATCGTGCTCATTTATGGAGAGTAGTGTGTCGGCAACCTGTGTCTCCAGATCATAGGTTGCCTAGATATTATTCATTGAAGTTTGTAGCGCCGCGCGGTCTTGGCCAGTTGCCGCGCAAGAGAAACAGAGAACGCGTGGCTCGTAATGCTGGAGCCACGAGGTGGTCAGAACGGCCTGGCTCTTGACCTGGCTGGACGCGGCAGCCACAACCGCTTCAGTCTCTCGCTTCGCCCGCGTTCAATAAAGCTGCGATCACGGCACGGCCTCGTCAGCCACCGTCTCGTCTCCCTGCACTACATTTGGTGACCTCGCACGCAAGAAGCAGCGACCAGCGCTTCATGGCTGCCACCGAGCAGCTGTTCCAGCCATCTTCCAGGCAGCCCAAGTCTGGCAGCCGAAATTTGACCCACTGCTGCTACCATTGCGCGCTGCCTGCATCGAAACATGGTTCGGAGAATTCGAGGCGGCCCTGAGGCTTAACACCATCTGGCTCCAGGAATTTATGTTTGAGGTCCTAGAGTATGTTCTCCCTCCTGACCTCAAACGACGCCTCACGTATTTCTCGTGGAGCCCCCGCCCATATGACGGACTGCGGGACGCCGTCCTACAGTTTTGCGGCGCTGAACATCGCCTCCGTCAAGGGACCGACCGCATGGAAGGCGCTTCTGCACCTTTCTCGATCAAGCCTTCATCTTCCGACGACAACCGACTCCACTGACGTATCGAAGCATACGCCACCCGAAGACCACCCTTCGCTTGAGCGGTCGACGCCTGTGGACGCGTCGGTGAGCATGACGATTTCACCGCCTACTGACCTTGTGTGCGACACCAAAACCGGCGCCACCTGTGACTTGTTCGGTGACCCCACGAGCGGCACTCTAACCGAGCCAGCTGCGATCTCCCACGCCTGCGGTGAAGCTACCGCCAGAATGACCAACGAATGCGGACGACGTTCCAGTTATGCCAGTGGTGGAGCTACGCGCTTATGACCCGCCGGCCACGAAAGCATATGGCCAACATGCCGCCCCGCTCACAATATCTCCTGCGTCGGTCGCCCAAGGCGCTTCCGCAGCCACATACGGACTGTCCAATGATCTGGCACAGCGCAAGCCTCCTGCGGATCACGACATGCTCCAGAACACCTCTGGGGACAGCGCCGAGGAACTTGAAACCGATCAGCACTGCCCACAAGACATTCAACGACGCCGTGGTTCTCATCAGTGCCGCTCAAGTCCGCGGCCTTCTCCTTCGGCACGCGACAGAGATGTGCCGACGTTGCCTTGGCAAACAGTGCGCCTGTTTGCCTTGGTTTTCAGAGGGTTTATGTGTGCCAGAAAATTCAGTTTTCGGTCGAATGTGATTCCTAGAAATTTATATTCTTGCTTTACCGGCATTTCGATGTTGTTAATTTAAGAACAGGGTCAGGGAACAATCCTCTTTTTTGCGTAAAGAGAACAGCGGTGGTTTTTTGAGTTGAAAAGCGGAAACCATGTTGGTCGGCCCATTTCGTAAGTTGATTTATTGTAATTTGGAGTTGCCTTTCACAGGATGATAGGCTGGAGGCACTGCAGGCGATTTGGAGATCGTCAACGTAGATCAAGTACATGACTGTAGGGGGGTATAGCCCTGTTGATGGAGTTCATTTTGACTATGAAGAGAGTGGTGCTCTGAACGCAACCCTGTGGTTACACCATTTTCTTGGACAAATATTCGTGATTGTACCGTACCGAGGCGTACTTGAAATGTTCTATTCGATAGGAAATTGCATAAGCAGTTCAGCATTCTTCCGCGAATCCCCAAGTTAGCTAGATCTCTGAGAATCCCATATCTCCAAGTTGTGTCATACGCTTTCTCTAAGTCAAAGAAGACCGCCAGACAGAGCTGTTTGTGTAGAAATGCTTGTCGTATTTCTTATTCCAGCCTAACAAGATGGTCAGTGGTGGAACAGCCCTTTTTGTATCCGCACTGGTGTGAGTCTATTAGGCGCTCTGACTCAAGAGTGAAGGTAAGTCTTATATTTATGATGCTTTGGTATGTTTTTGCTAGGCATCTTGTTAATGCAATGGGCCTGTAGCTACTTGGGGATGTGGGGGGGTTTACCCGGTTTGAGGAAAGGTATAACTATTGCATTTTTCCAATCTTCAGGCATTATGCCAGAGTCCCATATTTTGTTAAAGAATTGGAGAAGTGCCTCCGCCGATGCTTCGGCTAGGTGTGCCAACATTGGGTAGTGTACCTGGTCGGGCCCTGTTGCCGTTTTTTTACCGGCGGAAAGTACCCTATTTATTTCGTGCAGTGTAAGCGGGAGGTTATGACATTCATTTGAGGTACTGGTTGTAGGCAGTCTTTGTTTTTCTGCATTTTCTTTGTATTTCAGGAATACATTGGTGTAATTTCCTGAACATGATACCTTGTAGAAGTGTTCGCCTAATAGGTTGGTCTGGTCTTCTAGTGTTGTTTGTGTGTCTGGACTTGTAAGCAGTGGTGTTGTGTAGGAGGAGGACTCTCCTTTAAACTTCCTGCCCTGGTCCCAGATATGTTTAGATGTGACTGAACTGTTAACTGATGATATGTATTTCTGCCATGAATCCTTTTCCGCCTGCCTTCGAATAAATCGGGCTATGGCTTTTGCCTGTTTGAAGTTGATGAGGTTGGTGTAGGTGGGGTATCTTCGCAGAATTCCCCAGGCCTTATTTTTTTTCTTTTTGGCGTCAGTACACTGGCTTGTCCACCAAGGGTTGAGTTTCTTGCGTACGATGCCGGATGACTGCGGTATTGCCTTTTCTGCAGCTAAGATTATAACTTTGACGGACTTTTCGTTCAGTTCCTCAACATAAAGTTCCGACGAGAAGACTTCGTCGAGCTTAGCGTTTTCTGTGAAAATTGGCCAGTTCGCGAGCTGTAGTTTCCACCGGCGTGGCTTGCTTGTTAAAGTTGGGTAGGATGGTGCGAGTTGTATGATGCCGGGTTGATGATCACTACCGTATGACGTTTTGAGGACCTCCCATTTAAGATCGCTAAAAAGACACCGGGAACACAGGGCAAGATCTAAGCAACTAAAAATGCGTGAGGTTGGCGAAAAATAGGTAAAAGCGCCGGAGTTCAGAAGGCAAATATCGTTTGACAAAATGAAATCTTCAACAACCTGCCCTCTTGCATCAGTTTTGTCGCTACCCCAAAGGGTGGAATGAGCATTAAAAACCCCAACTAAAATAAATGGTTTTGGCAACTGTTCCACTAGATTTTCTAGGTTTTAGTGGTGTAAAGTGTGTGAGGTGGAATATATAGCGAGCAGATGGTGATGGTTTTGTATGATAGAATGGTGATGGCTATGGCCTCGAAATATGTGTTCATTTGGACATCTCGCGTGGGAATGCTGCCCTGCACAACTATGGCTACTCCTCCCGAAAGACGGTTGCAATGTTCGCGGTCCTTTCGGGCAACTGTAAAGCCCTTTAGGAAATGGTCATGTTTTGCACCAAGATTTGTCTCTTGGAGGCAAAAAGCCACTGGTGAGAACTTATTGATGATGTCCTTTATGTCACCTAAATTAGGGATTAAACCTCTACAGTTCCAATGTACTATAAAAGCCATGATGAAATAAAATTGAGCAAATGTACTTGTGGGGATTGTTCGGTTAAAACTAAATATGATAGGTGACAGTATTAAGAACTGAAACTAGAGACAAATGCGATAACCATTTTGGTTATCGCTTGCTTTTCATGGTTATTGGGACCTTTTCCTGTTGGGCGCGCTCCATGGAGCGCCTGTCCTTCGGTGTCGATGACACCGAGGTCTTCGGATCGACCTCCATCGCCCTGCCAGAGGCGCTGGGAGATCGAGAGCTCGGTACTGAGACGCGAGTCTCAGCCCTTGGCATTCGGTTGCCTTTAGGGCCCAGCGAGACCGGAGTCGGCGGGCCCTTTGAGGTGGATGGAGCAGCAGACGCTTCTGGTACGGTCTGACATTGATTTTCACATACCCAGCCACAAGAGAGGTGGGCATTTCACTTGTACCAAAGGTAAGTATGACATGTTTGGTGGGGATTTCCTGGCCGTTGCGGCGGATGACTATTCTCTGAACTTTTATCACTCCTGGGTCTTGAAAACCCTCAAGGGGCTCTTCGTCACTTAGGCTTTAGAAGTCGTCTTCGGATATTACTCCCTTGCTGGTATTCAGGGACCTGTGGACAGAGATTGTAACCGTAGTTTCACCGATACTGGTTAGTTCGAGTAGCTTCGGCACTTGTTCTTTTTCGGTTAGTTCGAGTAGGATGTCCCCGCTCGACATTTTTGAGGCTTTGTACGTCGGTCCGATCTTTTTTGATGCATTTAGTCACCAAAAATGGGGACAGCTTTCTTGCGGGTGTGTTTGCACTGTGGATAACGTGGTACTTTGGGAATGTTCCTGTAGGCTGTGTGGAGAATTGAAAGGTTTCCTCGGTGCGGCCTCTTTTACGAGACCGATCAATGATGGCGGATGCTTGGGAGTGAGTAAAAACTTTATTGAAAATGTCCGGCGGTATTGTGCGGGGCGGGGCTACATGCACCCCAGCCTAGGTGACGGCCTCGAGTCCTTGGACACGGGCGCCTTCCTGGGCGTGCCGGACGGCCCACAGTTGATCGGCGAGGTCATGGCTGAGCAGAGCCGCCTTCCATCGCGCCTCGCGGTTCGAGACTGCCACGTCTACCCGGTTTGTAGGGGACTGCTGCTCGCTATCGGTACACTCCAACAGCATGTGCTGCAGCGTCGCTCTGGCTCTGCACACTTTACAGTCGTCGGACGTATAAATGTCTGGATAACAGAGGCGCAGAATCACTGGGTTAGGGTACGTGTGAGTCTGTAATTGCCTCCAGGCAACCTCCTGTTTCTTGTTTAGTTTGTCGTGTGCTGGTGGATATTTGCATCTGTTCAATCTGTAGTGTTCTGTGATGTCTCCGAAAGTGGTCATGCGATCCCCCCCCGCGTCCACTCCCGCATCGTGCTCGAGGTGTGCGAGGGACTGCCGGCAGGCGCCACAGCTCGGCGTGCAACGCCTCGAGCCGCGGCGTGGGCAGTCGCGTTGCCCGCGAGCGGAGGGTCCGTGTGGGCGGGGGGTCCATACGAGGAAACTCGTTTTTGCGGCAAATGTTGCCTTCACAAATTTTGAGAATGTGTGCCGCTTCGCGGGAGATCCGGCCGCTGGCGTAATTGCGTATGGCCGCGTGAGAGTCGCCTATGATCACCTCGGCGTCCGTGGTAGCTATCGCGAGGGCTATCGCCGCTTCTTCGGCCGCCTCCGTTTCTTCTGTGCGTATCGTAGCGCTTGCCATGCAAGTTCCAACGTGATTCGTGATCGCGACCGCGAAACCGCGTTGGCGCTCGTAACGGGCCGCGTCTACGTAAACGGTGTCTTTACTGTTGCCGAATTTCTTTTCCAGGTCTTGCGCGCGCTTGTTGCGACGACCGATGTGATGCGTAGGGTGCATGTTCTTGGGTAACGGCAGAACGACGATGCGCTCGCGAATATGTCTGGGTATCCCGACCTTTTCGCCACGCTGCGTGTGGTAGTTTATGCCCAGCGTCTCGAGGATGTGTCGACCGGTTCTGGTTTTTGCCAAACGTTCGTACTGGGCGATGTTGTGAGCTTCGATTAGCTCGTCTAGGGTATGATGTAAGCCCAGCGCGAGAAATGTTTCCGTGCCGGTATTTATCGGCCATCCTATTGCGCGTTAGTACGGAAGCCATAAAAAAATTACACCATCTCCCGCTAAAGGGAACCATGTGCAGATGTGAAGCAGCGGGCGCTAACGCTTACACTGGCCGTGGCGTTGACGCTGGCGCTATCGCAGCGTTGCGCAGGAGAGAAAACTGAGGAGGCGCAAAGCACGCAGTGATGGAGCGGTGTTTCCTACTGGAACATGCCAATCGCTGCTAATGGGCAATGAGAGACAGAAGATTCCGACTGTACACAGAGACCCGCAGTGCGCTTTTAGTTAACGCGCACGCTGCGAATTTTTATTGTTCAACAACGCACAGGAGAAATCTCCCACCGGCACCACCTTGGAGGTCAAGATCCATTGCCATATATACGCGATGGACAGTGAACGGTTGTGCAGCGCGAGCAGTCGGTTTTTTCAACCAAGAAACTCGCTAGCAGACGCTGCCTGCGTCGGCGTCACGAGGCGAGAGAGGGGGGAGCGTAGGAGAGAGAGAGAGGGGGGGGGGACGCGCATGCGCAGTGGGGTGTGGACGCTGTGGGCAGGGATGCCTAGAGGAGAGAGGGGGGAGTGTAGGAGAGGTGAGAGAGGGGGGGGACGCGCATGCGCAGTGGGAGCCCAGGCAGGGATTCCTAGAGGAGAGAGGGGGGGAGCATAGGAGGGGAGAGAGGAGGGGAGGCGCATGCGCAGTGAGGGTGTGGTTGCCGCGGGGAGGGATGCCTAGAGGAGAGAGAGGGGGGAGGAGAGGTTTTTTTTATTTTTATTTTTTAAAGGGTTTGCGCATGCGCAGTAAGGGAGGCCACGCCGCACACCACCACCGGATTAAGCTTCGCCATAAGATGCTTCACATCTAAAATTAGTGTGTTCGGCAACAGCGCCGACCGCAAACCACGGAGCCCAACAAGGGGACGCGGCTGGACTTGTGAACAACCCTGCACGAGGCCAGCCGTACGCTGTCACTATAACCAAATATACATACCCAAGACTGGATATGATACACAAGGTTAACCCTCGCCGCCAGGAAAACTAGTAGTAAATGGAAGACAGGAGAAGACAGAAAAAATTGAAAGAGAGAGAAAGACGAAGATGAGGGGAGAGAGAGACAGGAAAAGGTGACTGCCGATTTCCCCTGGGTGGGTCAGCCGAGGGGTGCCGTCTACGTGAAGCTAGGGCCAAAGGGGTGTGTTGCCTCCGCCGGGGGGCCTTAAAGGTTGAATCACCCAGCGTCGGCTCAACCCCCCAAGATCCCCTTTTCCCCGGACACGGCTTGGCCACGCACGGCTAGGCGTGGGAGGGAGCCGAAACCCCCCCCGTTAGCTCGAGTCCGTGGTGTCGCTACACACCAAACGCCTGCTAGCGCAGACGCCCCTGCGGGGGACTTGCGGGAAAAGATGGATAAGTTGACGAAGAAGAAATGAAATAAAAGAAGGGTATGAAACAAAGCAATATAGAATAAAGAAAGAAGATGGTATATTGAAAGAGAATTGAAAAATGAAAATAAAGAACAATATGTAGAAGAACGGGCAAGTCTTCCAACAGAGCTCCTGTCAAAGTGCCCCAGCCTTCGCAGCAACGTACTGCGTGCTGCGGGACGCGACCAGGAGTGCGACCAATTCGGTCTAGCGAGGCCATTCTCCTGAGGACGAGCAGATGTTCTGCGGCTATGCTCCGTGGGCCATGCACCTAAGGACGAGGGGTACAGCCGCTGCGAGTACCTGACGCTGCGAGTACCTGACCCGACGACGCAGCGGACAGTCGTGCTCCGGTGAAGCAACGTATTTCGCGGACAAGTGAAGACTGCGTCTCAGCACCGGAGCTGCCACGTTAAGGCTCTCAACCAGTGATGGAACTGTACATATAACTTTTTTAGTTTTGGTATAGAGTTTGCAACGAAACGTTCTTTATATTTTCTTGTTTCCATTACTTGCTGTCTATGAGCTTAGTTTTCTTTCACCTAAAAAGTTTTCGTTCTCCCGAGTGTTCCTGTTTCGTTGTCCATCTACGGAGACCATGACACTATATGTATAATTCAACGTGGTTCTCTCAGCAATTATTTGTGTGTTGGAATTTTAAAATCAACAAATGTGTGCAGCACAGTGAAGAAGCAATGAAAATTTAAAAAAAGTAAAAGGCCGATAAAATGGTACCACATCAGGTTCCACATAATATCACTACTTACTGACGTTTATGCTTTGTAACTAATGCATGCTGCCCACAGAAATGAGCAGTATTTCTTTGGAATGGAAATTTCAATATCTGGGCTGCACTAAATATATTCTGTGCTTCAGTTTCATTGCCTGCCTTTGAAGAGTTCCCACACTATACGCCCCTTGACTGATCAAAAGATTAGTGATATTTGCAAACTCTTCCTCGACACAAGATATCCAACGAAACTGAATTACTGCTTATGCTGAGAACAATCCTTTGTACACTTCAGTCAATAGCACCTTTCGCAGCGTACACAGTGGGTGTCAGCAATCCAAAACATCATATTTACTGACTAGCCAATGTATCGCAAGTTTTGACCGCCAGGTGTGCATAAAGCACTGACGGTGAGAGGTTACGCAGCATGAATGTGTACTTTCATGTGCTGCTGAGTAGCATTGAATATATTTTTTATCCTGTTCCACTAATTTTTTTCAGGTAAACTCCACGGACAGGATGGGCAGGAACAGTAGACATCGTCTTTGCATGTTCCCATTGCTTAGGGAATCATACATGACTTATTATATTAGTTCAGTTTCAAACCGAGCCTTCTCCTTATTCCTTAATTTGCACAATAAAAAAAGATGGAATGGACTGCACGCATGAAGCATCATTTCCGCTATGGTTTGACCAGACATGTCTTGCGCAAAATCATTTTCATGGACACAATTTTCATGGACAACAGGGTCAGCTTCCCGAACAACAGCGTCCGATAGAACTGCGAGTCCCATCAATCACGCTCCACGTGGGCGCCCGTCACTGCGGCGCCCACCATTGTGGCGCGGGCGCCCTTCTCGATTTAATCCTTGTGAGCGGAACGCAACAGCGTGTTCCTGCGCGGGCCTAGAGGAAAGGTCTTGAGCGACGGGGACAGTTCGGCAAGCGGCAGAGACGCAACAGAGATCGAACATAGGGCCACGCCCCGGCTTCCACCATCGCGGGGTCATTCCACGCTGGGCATCGACCCATCTGTCCCCTGCGACTCTCCCTGGCGACGTTCCTGGCGGCTGGTCAGCCATTGTTCCTTACGCTGCCCTGTCGCGGTACCTGGCGTTGTTCGAGGCGCCCTTCTTCATATTGATCGCGTCTTTCCAGGCGCTGTTCCAGGCGCTGTTCCAGGCGCAGACGCTGCATTGCTGGATGTTCCCTGGCACTTCTTCGCTGGGCCGGGCCACGCCCCGGCACTGACCCAGGGTTCAACGCGCTCCGCCCCTGGCGCTGAGTGACCGCGTCCCGGTCCTTGGCGCTGAGACGACCTCACGGTGTGCACCGCCGCCTTGGCCTGAGCGCAAGTGCGACCCGTCTCCAGTTCGGCCTACGCCACACGAGCGGTGGGAGCCTCTCGGTGACTACACCACGGCTAATGCACTGAGACTTAACCCAGTGTGATGTCAGTGCCAGAAACTTTAGTTCTAGTCACTGCATAAGCACGCAATTGTAACTGTGCACGTGTTTGTGTCCCGTCTAGTTCTATCTCTGTCGATATGTATATGAACTGGTGTCTCTCCTTCCTTTGGTGTTCTCTGTGCATGCGCTCTACGCCGATGACGTCACAATCTGGGTAAGCAAAGGGTCAGACGGCGCCATTCAAGACGCACTACAGGACGCTGTAAATGTGGTCCACGGGTATGCCTAAGCCGGAGGACTCACTTGCGCAGCTGAGAGGTCGGAACTCCTGCTGGTGTTTAAACGCCGAAAAAGGACCAACGTACCACCAGACGTTACCGTGCATCTGAATGAAACCATATTCCAAGGGTACATAGACTCCGCATATTAGGCCTTCATATTCAACACAACGGCAAGCCCACATATACCCTTCAACTACTGCGCAAACAAATCGCCCAAGTGACACATGATTTAGCGTATTACCAACCCCCCGACATGGACTTCTCGAAAAAGATACTCTCCGATTGGTGCAAGTCCTCATCATAAGCAGATTGACCTACCACGTCCCCTACCACAACCTTACTCAAACCGAGACAAACCGGACGGACACTCTTCTCCGGCACGGCACTAAAGGCTGCTCTGGGACTGCCCCATTACGCGTCAAGGCAGCTCCTTCTACGACTTGGAGTTCACAACACCATACCTGAACTAGTTGAAGGACATCGTAACAGCCAAATTGAACGCCTCCAGCGGACAAGAGAGGGTTGTCTCATTATCTCTCGGTTGGGATACAGCGTGCCGAAACAAAAGAACCGAAACATCTTTCACTTGACATTCGGAAGAAAATTCAAGTAGCCCCCCATACCCCGCAATATGCACCCTGATCGACATGGAGGCCGGAGACGAACAAGAGTTCAAGCTTTAATGCGAGCCATAGGCGACAGCACATCTAACGCACCAGTCATTTAGTGTGACGTGGCCCGATATCCACAGAAACGAGCCATGTGTCTGGTCGTAGTGGACAATACCGATTCTGTAACGGTATCGGCTGCGCTTAACACCGTAAACAGCGGCACGGCAGAAAAGGCTGTTATCGCCCTTGCTATCATATCATACACGCTTCACAAATACCAGCACCGGACGAACCAATCACCGTGGTTACTGATTCACAAACTGCTCGTCGGAACATAGCGAAAGGAATGGTAACGCCCTACACACACCGTATCCTGACATCAACAAACCCCACTTTGTCACACAGGGTGCGTGTCGTCTGGACACCTGGACACGCCTCTCTATATGGCAATGAACGCGCTAATGCGGTAGCTCGAGAGCTTACAAACCGGGCGCCATCGGAAGAGCTGTCCAACCCAGACGACGCACCAACAGAACCACTAAACTACATTGAAACGCTACAACATTACCGAGAAAGCCGTATGTACTTCCCACCACCACACAAATCACTCAGCCGACAGGATGCTGTTGCCTGGCGGCAGCTTCGGACTAATTCATTCCCCTGACTTTACATCCTTCACTCTTCCATCCCACACAATATCCCTCATACTGCCCCTATTGTGGAGCGAAGCCCACGGTGTATCACTGCACCTGGGAATGTCCACAACCACCGGGCTACCGCCCTATTCCTTCACCCTCACATTCCTCCTGGGAGACTGCGCTGACAGCTCAGAGCCGCAGGAGCAGCGTCGGCGGATCCAGCGGGCACGTGGTGTGGCGTGAGCCAATGGGGCCCTGAACTAAGGGCTCCACCCAACTAGGA
>JALIZH010014481.1:0-29954 GCA_030522465.1 Rhipicephalus appendiculatus
TTTTACCTAATTTCTAGGCTTGTGCGAAATATTCGATCACTTCGAATATTCGAACGAATATTACAATATTCGAATTCGCTTCAATTCAAATTTAAATTATCGGAAATTTCGAAGTATTCGTAATGATTGAATAGGCGTGTTTAGCCTGCGTGTAATCTCCCTGTAAAGGTGGTTTCACTGCCGTGCAGAGGTGCTATACCGTGAAGACACCTACCCAGGGAAAATCCACACTGCTGCGGAGCCCCACTTCAACGTCAAATGGACCCCATATCTATTCCTCATTTTTTGAGTTTGAAAGCTTGTTATACCAACTTATATGCTCTTAGTAAATTTTAAAACGTGATGCATTTTTTTATCATTATCGTTCGACTTCTTTTGTATCCAAAAAGAATGACATTTGCACATGCCTTGTTTCAATTTTTTTTAAAATATTGTGCAGGCTAGTTGGGTCATGACACATATGCTCATCTTTATTTATAATATGTGATTAGACTATTCGAATTCAAGTCGAAATTATTTGACTGAATCACTATTTGCTTCGAAATGAAAATTTTCTATTCGCACAAGCCTAGTAATTTGCAATCTAAGGAAGAAATTTACATTCCCCAGCAGCAACTCATAAAGTGCAATATTTTCATCAACCCGAATTAATGTAGCTAACTTGGAACCAAAACCAATTTAAATAATTTTTTTCTTAAATAAGTTAGTAAACAGAAGCGCTGATTTCTCACTAATTTTTACACAGATGTGTTTTTTTTTCTTCAAGTGCAGGCGTTAGCACTAGTATTGTGTTGAAACATCTGTCACTCATAGTCATGACCCTGGATTTATTTTGACAAGGCTAGAAGCTGCCCACATGCACGGAGCAATGGACTCAATATTCGGTAGGGCTATCTTACCTACCAGATGGCGCTATGGGTGACAGTTTATCGTTGCTTCTCAGTGCTGCCACAGGAACACTACTGTGTGCATTTGTTATTTCATGATTTATGCGACAGATGATGCTGATCGTCTCCTGGCGGCTTTCTCGCTTGCATAATAACTGCATTTGTTCTGCCAGTCCTTGCATTCTGGCTGCATTTCATATTTCACGTGACTGTCTACGTGACCTGCATTGCCTGGGCCACATATGCGAAGGACACTTGAACAGACTTTTCATACACACACACTTGGGTTGGTGGCCAATGCAATGCCTTTGTAGATTTTCGGTGTCTCTATGTTTCAGTTTTAGGTTTCCAAGGACTGAAAAACCCCTTTCTCGATTTTACAGTATTCCTGATTTAGCCAAGTAATTTGAGCAGGGTGATGACCTCATTAAGGAGGTATGGTGGATAAACCGGGTCATCTTGGTTTTCAGCTTTATATCTCAGAAACAATTCCATATTTTATTGTGAAATTTTGCATACTCAAAAAGAAAGCTTTTGGCCTTCACTGTGTGCAGTTGTGACCCTGTAACTTTTGTTACTATTTTGTATTTAAGTACCATATTTTATACTGGGGTGTAAAATTAAATGTACCTTTTCTCGAAAACGAAAAACAGTATGACCATGAAATTTGGCGCACTAATTCCAAATAGTAATGGCATTCATTAACCCCTAACTCTAAAAACGGGTTCGTACATTTATCTCACAAGAAAAAAAGAAAATATTGTCCTGACATGTCATGTGCCGTAAGATAGACTTTCCAATGAATCATTTTTGTCTTAATTGTAACTCACACAGTTTTTCAAAGTTTTGCATTGAGACTATTTGGAAGAGATTAAAGTATAATCTGAGAAAGTTTCAACTCAATCAGTTGGATAGCTTTCCAGAAAAGATAAATCAGGTTTCAAAAATTTTCAAAAAAAGCTGATCGGGAGAAAACATGCCTTTATGTTTAGAAACGTGTGGAAAGTGCTCACAACATAAACCAATGACTATGCTACAAAAGCATTACTGCTGGGAAAATTTGCAATCAAGACATGAAAATGGTAGGAAATGAATATATTTAATCATTCTAGCCATACTTATTGTAAAAAAAACCTACATGCATAAACAACGATGAAAAACAACATGCAAACGAGCCCTTGCATCTGTCATCAGGAGGTCTGGTTTTCGGTGCCATTTCTAAATAGCTTGAAATGCTCCTATGCACTCGCCAGTGCATGGTTTTGCTTCTCAGAGTGTGTATTACCGTTTTAGTATTGAAATAAAAAAATATATTTTTTGGTCAATTTACTCTACCTTAAATCAGCTACCCTTAAATCGAGTTTCAACTGTAATGTATAATTGGTTGGTAACAACTTTATTGGTGTAATGTATAAGTGTGATAAATTTTAGCCAAAGTTCGAAACATTGTGATAGTAAAAAACAAATCCTCATTTGGATGCCGTTTTTTAGCACTTGAAAAATGTGACAGGCCCTTGAAATTCCTTGAATATCCTTGAATTTTCTTCTTTGAAACCTGTACGAACAGTGTTACGTTAGGAGTCCACTATGTATGTTAGCAAAAGTAGCACAAAATTTTTAATGTTCTAACATAAATTTAAGGCTTTCGCTTCACTTGGTCCTTGTACCGTGACATTAGTCTCAGCTTTCACTGGTGAGTTGTTTCATCGAAGTTGCATTAAAATTATGGGTTGGCTTTCCTGAATTCATCAGTATGGCTAATTGTGTGTGAGAAATTATCACAATCATTAAGAAATGTGCCGTGACATTTTGCATTGAATGGCCTACCTGTTGAATGTGGAATTGTGAATGAGTAAATAAATCACTAAACAAAAGTTGCGCAAAAGAAGCTGCAAGTGTTAGTGCGTAGTAGTTTGGCCATTGACCTCTAGTATTTTGCATGCTATGTGAATTTGTGGGCTGTATAGACTGTGAACAGTGGTCAATGCATCATGCAGCCTTATTATTGTTGATGTATTTATCCATGTCCTTTTCTTTTCTTTTTGCTGCAACCAAAGCTTACGTCAGCATGCCATGAGCTCCACGACGTCTTCTTCAACATTCCCATTTCCGAAAGAATGCAGTTGATCTCCCAGCTGCGATCACAACGGCCTCGTCCTCCCATGAGAATTGCCAAGGGTTGTACGGTGAGGCCTTGTTTCAAGTGTTGGGTAGCTACAAGCTGTGTGCAACTACTACAAAAGATGGACTCTTTTCAAAATGCAGTTACGAATTTCTTTTTTGCAGTCTCAAAATGTAAAGTAGTGTAACCAAAATTCCAATGGTGCCGACTAAGGATGCAGCATTCTTGAAAAAGGCTGTGTGAGGGAGTGTCTGTACAAGTTACATGTGAACATCCATGATTCTCCTCCCATGTTCCAAGCTCTCATTAAATTTGTTCTCAATCAATAACAAATAATGTTTTTGCTGAAAGCAATGCATTGTTTTTCATACTATCATAAAACCCTGTTAAGTCAATGTTGGGGAAATAGCATGACATCTTGACGTAAACGAAATGACTCACACATAAGCTTACTGGTTTTGCGTAGACACCGTAATGCGTTTCCAAAGTAGTTGCAACAAGTGTTATCTTCCTCACAGAAGCTCATTATACTACCATGAGCTAGCAATAATTCAAACTCTTGACAATTCAAACTTTCGGTTAATCCAGACAAATTTCTAACTGTGGTTGACCCGCTGCGTTTTTTATGTATCTTAAAGCCATTTAATTCAAAAGTGCTCCATTGCATGAATTTTGGTTGATAGATACTCTTGCCCGTTCATGCTGGAAAATATCTGATGTTTTCATCACTTCTAGCTGATCATTGCACAAAAACGCAGGCATTACAGCACGCATTTAATAAACATTTACACAAAAATTAATACGCCTTAAGGCAGCCTTATTAGGAAAAAAAAATTTTTTTTGGATACCTTTAACAGTAAGAATCAAAGCTGATTGCCTGCCTACACAATGTGAAAGTGGCCAAAGCGTGCACGCCAACAACCTCATGTGAATGGAGGAAAGAAAGAAAAAAAGAACTGAACAAGATGGCGGGTGGGGCAGACACAGCGTGTACAAAAATGGCGCGCATGCTCATTGCCAATTCCTGCTCCCGGTGTGAACACATGCTAGAGTGACCAAACTGCACGTGCCAACAGAATTGCATAATGATTGGGATGATAAAGAAATTCAGCCCTGCTGCGGTAATTGTCGGGACAGCTAAGCTGTAAGAGTGTGAGTGTATGTCAGGGGTCTCAAACATGCGGCCCACGGCCCGCACGTGACACTCTTCATCCCATATTTTTTTTCATGACTTCGAGGCTGTTTGTGACATTGCTAAATGGTGCTCCATTATTTACTCGCCTATCGTGGCTAATAACGCGTTGTTCGGGTATGCTTTAGGCAGACAGGGATGGTCTTAAGTATTTTTTTTATGTAAGGTACCCCATGCGGTCACCTTGCGTTGAAACATAACCGCAGAAGAAGAACTCAATACTTCATGATTGGCATCCGGATTTTAGTCATTGTGGAGATCGGTATCCACATGTTTCTGGAATCCTGACACCAAATCCCTTTCAAAAAATGAGCCATATAGACATATGGGAGCGGCTTCCTTTGATATGGCAACGTTAGCTGACACTTCATTCAAGCTACCACCTGAATACCACGCCCCCGCTTTTCACTTCTTCACTGTCCCAGCCCTTTGCGGGACTAAATTTAGTGACTGCGGCCCGGTAGCTGAGGTGAGTTTGAGACCCCTGGTGTATGTGATTGGCTGGCAAGATCACATGGTGTCGCTAATCCACCACCTTATTTGAAATACATGTAATTGAATACAGTCAGACCCCTTTATAAGAGGCACTGATGTAAGAGACAAATGGGTATAAGAGACACCTACATTGAAATAGGGGTTGATAAGAAAATGCATATGCTTATAAGAGACACCTCATATACAAGACAATAAATTGCTCCCCGGTGTGTGTGCGTGTGTGCGTGCGTGCGTGTGCGTGCGTGCGTGCGTGCGTGCGTCGTGTGTGTGTGTGTGTGTGTGTGTGTGTGTGTGTGTGTGTGTGTGTGTGTGTGTGTGTGTGTGTGTGTGTGTGTGTCCCGCCCTTGTGGGGAAGAACCCTGTGTATGTCTATGCCCAGGCATGTCACCTGTATTTTGAGTTTGTGTGCCATTTTTGACTGGTTACAGCCGCTGCTGCACACCAACACGTTCTATAATTTAATGTGCAGCTGTGCCACTGTTGGCATTTTGCTACCTTGAGGCATGCATAGAACTTTCCCCTAAAAGAGAAATTGCCGGCAATAGAAGAAGTTGACGGTGGAGCAGAAAGACTTCTGTAGCACTGAAATATGTGTTATGTATGTGTATGCTTTCTGTCTTTGTGTTTTGCACAGCTTCCGTATGATGAGTTCAGCCTCACTAACTGACAAGTTCACCCCTTCATGAAATATGAGATATGCTCACGACCATCGCAAAGTGAAAAGCCGATTTGCACTGGACAGGGACACAGTGCGCCTTGTGCAGACGCTTCGCTTCTGGCTAAAGCACAGAGTTGAATAGCTGTCCTTGCGGATGGGTATGGAAGGCACGGGATGCATCTTCTGTGGGGCCATTCCTCATGTTGATGAACTCTGGAAAGATGGGCGGCACGAAGGCAGCATTCTACGGAAGCCTGCAACCTTACTACTATAGTGCTTACCCATCACTGCAACAACTCCCATATGAGATTTCGTGTGGATCTATTTATTCCTGCTGTTAAGTTTTCTTACCGGCAAACCAGTTTGGGTTTACTTTGTGCTGCCCTCTGGTGAAAAGATTTCCTTTTCGTAAGAACTTCTTCTCTGGGTGAGCTGATTTGCCACGTATAGAAGTGTGTGTAGACTTGCACCCTGTGTTGTAACCCATCGCTTGTATTTCAGGAGCAGGCACCGAAAAAGATCTCCCTGGCCACGCAGAAGGTTCTGGAGAGGCGTTTCTCCAAGTGAGTACCACCATCCGTCTCTGAAGTGTTGAACTGCCATGGTAGCTTCACTGCCCCAGGATTGAGTTTGCAGATTCGATCCTGGTAACTGCAAGGCATATCCACTTGGAATGACATCTGAGGGGCGTGCAGATTTTGAGACTTGCACCATCAAACTTGCCGTAAAAATGTGCTCTTGTTTCAGTAACCTTTTTTTTAATGAAACATAGTTTGCTCCATTGAAAGACAAAAGTGAATGGAATGTCTGTGTATTTTTTCACTCTTTGGGAATGGATACAGTTGCCGACCGATTTTCCGGACCTGGGGGGGACCGCGAAATAGTCCGAAAAATGGAGCAGTCCGAAAAAAATGGTTCAAGATATGAAAATGAAGTTTATTTGGATTAGAGCAGCTTAGAAAAAAATCCCTAATAATGCACTGCTTCATGCTGTGCATGGGAACGAGCAGATTTGGTTGTATTTGGGCTACGGTAACATCGTCAGCACGTTGGCAATCGCTGCCGCCGACCATTGCGGGCAGCACAGTTGGTGGCTCGGCTCCATGGCACCAATCAAACAAAACATGATGCCAGTCGCAAAAAGATGCATGTAACATCTTGTTTGTTTGGTGGGATTTAACGACGCGGTCTTCTTTAACCTGCACTAACATCGCACAGTACGCGAGCCTCCAGCATTTCGCCTCCATCGAAACGCTACCACCGCGGCCACAATCGAACCCACATGTTTCAGGTCAGTAGCCGAGCGCACCGAGCAACCACAACAGCAGGGAACGTGTGACGTGCACGACAACTCAAAAGCACTTGACACACCACCAAAACGACCACGCGTGAAATGACAACTGAAAGAACAAACTACTGGCATGTTAAGGATGACGATAAGGCTGGCTGAAAAAGAAAAGTTGTGTCCCCTAGACAGTTTTGCCAGCCAAGGAAAATCGAACACGGCCTCCGAAACGGGAAGATTGTGGGCTCTTCCAATCTTGCCGAGGCTACACTACTAGCCACTGGAAGCCAAACTCGACCAAGCCAACGAAAAATCCAACATGGTGGCTTTAAAAATCGAGCGGCATGGCTCAACACGAGCGATTTAGTTTGGAAAATCGAACTTTAGGGCATAAATTCGTCCGGAAGATCGGTCGCGAAAATGCATTAGTGCTATAGGAACCTTGACGGTACATTTCTGAAGTCCGAAATATTCAACAAGTCAGAATTTTTGGAGTCCGAAAAATTCGTCGGCAACTGTATTGCGAATTTGGTGTCACCTGCGAAATTGATTCAAAGTTGATTTGCAGACTACAGTCGCCAACGGATTTTTCGGACTCCAAAAATTCTGACTTGTTGAATATTTCGGACTTCAGAAATGCACCGTCAAGGTTCCTATAGCACTAATGCATTTTCGCGAACGATCTTTCGGACGAATTTATGCCCTAAAGTTCGATTTTCCAAACTAAATCGCTCGTGTTGAGCCATGCCGCTTAATTTTGAAAGCCGCCATGTCGGATTTTCCGCTGGCTTGGTCAAGTTTGGCTTCCAGTGGCCAGTTGTGTTGCCTCCAAGATTGGCAGCATGCACGATCTTCCAGTTTCGGAGGCCGCGTTCGATTTTCCTTGGCTGGCAAAATGCTCTAGTATGCTCTAGGGATGCAACTTTTCTTTTCAGTCAGCTTTATCGTCATCATAAGTACGCTGGTGGACTTTTTTTTTCTTTGCATTTGTTTTTTTGGTTGTCATTCTGCCGTTCCCCTCATAGTCGTGTTGGAGGTGTGTCAAGTGTTTTTGAGCCATCATACGCATCACATGTTCTCTGCTGGTGCGGCTGCTCCTTGGTTACGGTGTTCAGCTACTTACCTGAAACACGCGGGTTTGATCGCAGCGGTAGCGTTTAGATGGAGGCGAAATGCTGGAGGCTATCGTACTGTGCGATGTTCAGCGTAGGTTAAAGAACCACAGCCCACATCGTTAAATACCACGAAACAGACAAGACGTTACGTGCATCTTTTTGTGACCGGCGCCAAGTTTTGTTTGCTTGGTGCCATAGTGCCAAGGTTGCCCGCCCAACCTGGCAGGGCAATGAAACTGTGCGAGAAGGGGCGCCACATGCTCGTAACAGACTCGCTACTTGGCACCAATTTCTAACTGCTGTAAAATGCAGGCATTATCACAAATGCAACATGAATGTTACATTTGTGATAGTGTCCAAGAGAAATGGTTTTGGGTTTAAGTGTCAATAGATTCACCTTTGTGAATTCACTTTACATCACTTTTAAGTGAAACATTGTGTGCAAGCCCTGAAAATGTAAAGTCCAGATGGCTTAGGCATTCCCACACATCCTACACTGGCTGAGAGATGGCTGCGTGTGAATTCCTGGTCACGGTTCTCACATTTTTATGGTTGTAGGATGCAAACAGGTGTATTAGTACGTGGTCTCTTCTGGTACTAATAGACTGTGCACTAAAATTACTCTTCGGGCAAAAAAAGTGTTCCACACTGGCCGCCTGGGCTTCGAGTGTCCCTGGCTAACACTGCCCAGGTATCAAGCACACATAAATACTCTGCAGAAAAGTGGACAAGAGAGTGCCCTCTGTGGTACCTCAAATGGTAGAGCATTGGATGTGTAATTCAAAGGTTGTGGGTTCGAATCCCACCAACAGAAAGGGTGATTTTTCGTCCACTCTAATTATGTTCAATTTAAAAGAGTCATTACTCTGCAGTTAGGAAAACCACCAATAATGTCCGGTGTGCTTTTCTTGGCTTAATTGTCTGTCTATTTCAATAGTTGTGTATAATACAGAAAAACCAGCCCCTTGGACGATTCCCCCAGTTTCGTATCTTCAGGTGTTATTATATATTAGTCTGAATAATTGTGGCATTTGTCATAATGTTCGTGTAGCTTGCAGGGTATACTGGCAGGTGCGTGCATCTGTGAATGCATGCTACAATAAACTTTGTCCCAGGCTGAGTGGAAGAGGCCAAAACCTGAAAGTGGAGGTGAAGCGGCCCACTGCAGTTGTCCGATCGCAGACCTTTGTGGCTCCTGCCTCCGCAGACACCTGCCACACGGCTGGAGCAGCAGCACCCTCAGGTGAGATGCGCGGGCACATTTCAGGTGATTCACTCAGACTCTGATCGAGCCGAGAGTCTGAGTCCGAATGAGTAACGTTTTGGTGAGTTTGAGGTTGAGGAAAGTTTTGCCGAGTTCAAGTGGCTACAGTCGTGTAAATTTTTGGTGAGACTGAGTCTGAGTGAGCCTTAAGGGGGGACGTGGCAATGAAAACTGTTTCTGTTATTTATGGAGATAAAGTGATAAAATTTGGCATTCATGTGTTATTTGTTGTGCTGATATCATAACTGAAATTGGTTTTGAGCTATCTTTTGTAGTTTTTGAGTTACAACAGTTGATAGACCCTCATTGTCATCCCAAAATTAATTAATGAATTGGACATAAGTTCGTCAAAATTTTTGCATAAGGATATTCGCAAGGGCCCATTCTGTGCCGTAATGCTATTCGTTTATTTTTTAATATTGAAATAAGCACACAAAAAAATTTTTGAAATGTCGTGTACATATTTTCTTACCAACAACTTTTACAAAAAGCCACTTATAAAAATCTGTATGATGTGCACACAAATATGGACAGCTTTGCGGCACTCACCAATGTCCCAGGATCTAAGTGCAGAAAACGGAATGGCTATATCTTCATTTGTTGTGAAATTGCACAGGGATGACTGACAGCAACTGCTCAAAAAATGAAAGCCGAGATAATGGAGCTCAAAGAAAATGGAGCTAGAAGCTAAGAAAACGGAACTCTGAGGGAAGCTGGCTTTATTTTTCATTGGAGAAATGCAGCTTTGTGGCTATCTCGAGCTCTGATCTGTCCTATTTACGATGATGTCAATATTGTGGCACTGAGCCAAGGGAAAGCTGCAGATTTGCATTTTGTAAAGCCCAATTTTGTCATAGTTTTTGATGACAGCACTCCAGTAAAATGCCATTTTCTCAAGTTCTACTTCTTGTTTTGGTGTAATATTTCACCATGGTCTCAGGATTGCAGAAAAAAATTAATTGAAAAATTGAACACTTTGACCAAATTTACCATTCCCATTGCCACGTCCCCCCTTAAGAACAAAATATATTTCTCTAGTGAGTCTGAGTGAGCACCACATTTTTTTGTTGCTGACCTATGGCTGTGTTTAAGAAGGAGATGATGTGTGCAAAACTTAGAACTTGAAACTCATTATTTTTTAAATTAGTGACACCCTCGAAGCCTGTGGGGCTGTACAGAGAGATGCAGGATGACGTAATGTCGGTGTGGTACACTTCATTAAAGTTGCAAATGTCATAGAGAGATACAGGAAGGCCATTCCATTCGTGCATGTTAGCAAGCGCAGTGGTGCAACTCAGTAAGCGCAGCAGAACAACTTAGCAAGCGCAGCAGAACAAACACAAGAAAAAGAGGCACGTAAACAGGACGGGCGCCAGCTGTTTACGTGTGTCTTTCTCTCGTGCTTGTTCCGCTGCGCTTGCTAAGATGCACAAGTTCTACACCCACCAACTAGTCCAAATTTCTGCGTTGAATAGCCAGTCCATTCAGTGCTTGTTTGCAGGATGAAGGGATTGAGAAAGTCTCTAGAGCAGCAAACAAGCTCTCCCACCTTGAACTTAGGTATGTCAGTTGGTCACTTTAATTAAAAGGAAGCTGAGGCACTTTGGAGCATGCGAGGACAGTTTGAACCCTGCCGAACTTGAAAAGCGATGTGAGAGTTCTCGGAAGTGAAGACAAATAGCACTTTTTTGGCAAAAAGACAGATACTGTGGCCACAGAGCTTCTTGAGATGCTGAGCAAACGTGGTGACATCATCCTCGGTATGCTGCGTTATACGCAACAGCATGCACAACAGCGTGCATGGCTTCCTCGATTAGCTCTGGCAACAGCACGTCACGAGTTAGTCACAGAGGCCACGCTTGAAGATATGAGAGATGCTTGTTCACGTAGCGCTCGGCTGTTTGTCGTTATTCCGGATATCGTCATCCAGCTGCAGAACTTTCAGCTTCGCTCTACTTACTTGAGCCTTCGTCACATAAGCAGCACTCTCGCAGTTCGGACCAGTGAGCGGTGGGAACCTTTTGTTGATGTGCAACACGGCTCCGCCAAAGGAACTGAAGGTGACATAGGTTTCCACGCCCGCACTTCCGGCGCGCTCGTGCGTGTGGAGCAAGTAGAACTTTTCTTTCACGTATTCTGATGCTCCTGCTGCAACGACTGCGGAAAAAATTATGGCATTGTTGACAATAACGTCAATCCTTGCTAGCTGCAAAGTTTCATCGAATTCTAAAACCTCTTCAATTTCCCTTTAAGGGAAAATGCTACTTATCAACTGCAAAAAAATATTTTTCTAATAATATGGCCTAGGGCTATATGTAAAACATTTGCTGTTGACATTGTTTGAATGCTGATTTCAAATGTCAGTGTTATAGTGTGTTGTGCAGTTTTGCTCTGCATCATGACAATGGTTAAAATGTAGGCCTTTCTGCACCCATTTTTCTACCACTAAACTTCCATATTTATGAGTACAGTAAAACCTCGTTACAACGAACACCACATTAACGAACATTTCAGATTAACGAACTTTTAAGAAATCCCGCGCCGACTGCTTATAGTTTCAATGTAAAAATATTTCACTACTACGAACTTCGGAATAACGAACATTTCAGAATAACAATCGTTATTTAATTCCCGTGTCATCTTAACAACACCTCAGTACTACGAACTTATATCCCGAAATGCGAGGATTCTCAGATTTCAGTGCATCGGTCGTGGCAGTCGGAGCTGCAAGGTAGCAGACGACGCAGCGCAAAGAGCGGACGCCCTCCCGCAAAAACCTGAGATGGCGCGGGAGGAGAAAGACGCGGGCGGAGGGTTGCGGAGGCGACGAGTTAATATGGGCGCTCGGAAAACCTGAGACGGTGGGGGGAGAAGAGCGAAGAGCCAACGCTGAAGAGGCATTTCTTTTCTTTTTTTTCCTGCTTTTGCGGAGGCGACGACAACGCCGACAACGCATCACGTTTTTCTTGCTTGCTTTATCAGTTGTTCGCGTGCTGTCGCCCATAGAGTTTCCTAAAATTAACTAGAGGGGACTCTGGCGCTGCGATCGTTCAGCCACCATGGGAATGATGGGTAGTACACGGATTTGCCTAGTCTTCGTGCTTCCCGGCTTCAAACGCAGTTGTGGCTTTGTTTATTGGTGCATTTTCGTTCAGTTTCGGATAAAAGGATGGACCGTTGTGAACTTCGTGAGCATATTCGAATCGTGAGCCTAAAAAGGTGAAGGTGGTGAAGCGTAACTGCTAAACCTTTGTTGAACTTTGTATTGCGGCAAAGCGAATTCGGGCCATACGCAGCCAAAAGAACGAAGACTAGGCAAGACTAGGCAAATTTGTGTACTACCCATGATTCCCATGCTGGCTGAAGCGCCGTGTGTTGCAGCCCCCCATCGACACTAGCGCCAGAGTTCCCTCTAGTGTATTTATAGGAAACTCTATGCTGTCGCCCGTATCAGGCCTCGCCATCTTGTTTTTCTTCTGCGTATTTTATTGTGTTTGAGGTGCGTGCCGGCGTGCGTGCCGGCGTTCGTGTTGCCATGAGCTCAACAACTCCTCCTACGGCGAAGAAGCGGAAGCAGTTTTCTTTGAGTGAGAAAGTAGACATTCTTCGTGAAATAGAAGACGGGAAGAAACAAGCCGTCGTGGCTAAAGAACGTGGAGTGGCGCGGTCGACGATCGCCACGATTCTCAAAGATAAAGAGAAGATCTTCAAGCACCAGCCGAGCAGCTAGCCGTCGATCCCTCAACCACATTTGACGACTATGTCGAGTGTGACGAGGCGACGTGGACATCAGCGGAGCTTACGACTGATGACATCCTGCAGAGCGTCCAGGGCACAGAGACTCAGGATGAGGATTGCAGCGATGACATGGACGACGATGTCACGGTAGCACCCGAAGATCGCGACGAGTCCGTGTCGGCCACAGATGCGTTGGACTACTTGAGGAAACTCCGCATATTCATAGAAAAAAGCGGCACAGCGACCGAAGCAGTGCATAAAAATGCGGACGGTCTAGAATCGTTCGTGATGCAGTGTTTGTGCTGCACGCGTCAAAAAAAGATCGCGGACTATTTCAAATAAACCTGCCTTGTCTGACGTTCACGTGTGCATTGTTGTGAGAAACGAGTTCCAGGACGTACCGTTGCAAAGGTAGGACGTTTGCGTCACTGAAATGCTATTGTTATGGTAAATTTTCGGGGTTTCACTATAACGACCTTTCAGAATAACGAACATTTTTGCGCGGTCCCCTGAAGTTCGTTATACCGAGATTTCACTGTAATTGGCTCATATTCCTTTGCGTCATCTGTAGACTGCCAAAAATTTACTCGAAAGTATGTTCACGAATATGAAAAATTAGAACATGGGAAGTCTTGAAATGTTTGGATGAAAATTTGACACTTAAGCGTTTGGTAAAAGTATTAAAATATTTAATATAGAAGCAGATCCCATGGTTAAAAGACAGTTTGGGAATCTCCTGTACAAAAACAATCGTGGTACTTCATAATTCATAGCAACAGTAGCACAAACTAAAGTAGTGTTCAAGCAAAAGACAAGAAAAGAACATTAACAGAACAAATTGCAGTACTCGGATTCAAACGCAACATTTTTTTTGTATAACAACTGGTATTCGCAATTGCTCGAAATGACCACATCATGTTGCAGTGAATCTGGTCTGTAAATATAATGTTGACTGTGATCTATGCATTTGAGTCGAAATTACACCAATATCACCCAAACTAAAGACAGTGGAAACGGAATTGCCCTGTTTCAATCCGTGAGTACTGTACACAATTGATTAAGTGTAGGAATATGGTTTTAGCGTATCAGATGGTAACAGTAGAAAGTTAAAAAAAAAAAAAATAGAAGACCAACAAATGAAATAAAATAAATAAAAACAATAAATGAAATAAAAGTGTATATTCACATTGTTAAAACAAACAATGAACAATGAAAACAAACATTTGAAGAGAATACATTGCTGTATATGTATCTCTTGTTTGTTTTAAATCAATGTTTATTTATTTATTTATTTATTTATTGATATACCCTCAAGATCCAGAGGGCGTTACAGAGGGGGGTAGGTACAATATGAACACGGCAGAAGTAATACTAACAACAGTGAAGGAAATGTAACAAATAACAATAGTTAAAAAAAAAAGCAAGAAAAAAACAAGAAAAAGAAAACAGAAAAAATTGCATCATCTCCCGCTAAAGGGAACCATGCGTGGATGCGAAGCAGCGGAGGGATGGTTAGCTTGAGCGGGAGATTGTGCAACTTTATTGAGAGGATGAATGAGAATGTATAAGAGAAGAGGGAGAATGTGGTGGTTGCGTGTTTTTTTTATTTAAAGAACGTATGCGATTCCTAGCGTCACTACACGGGGCGTTTTGAAGACGACGGCCTCGGTTGCAGGAAATGCATCGCAACGAGTACACGTCTAGCATGTGGTGGACCAGCCAATCGTTCGTTGTTATATCCTCGTTGACATCACCCGCAAGTACGAAGGGCGCGTGTCTGTATGGGTTTGTGTACTGTGCCATCGCCTTTTCTAGGTAACGTTCGACGGTCGCTCTCGAGATGTTGGGTGCGAGATGCAATGTCATGATGATGATGTTGTCGTTGTTAAAGTAGAGTCTAATGGCCGAGTGCTCCCCGTTGTGTCCTTGGCCGGTAGGTTGTAGATCAAAGGCTTTTGCGTGGTGATGGCGTTTGACATACTATATGGCGACACCACCGGCAGGACGTTCTGCCTCTTCTGGCGTGTGCGTTGAGGGACCGGCTGTTTAGCAGTGTTATAGTGAACTCCGTTTCGGGGTCAACGTCTTCTCGGAAAGCGCGGAGGTAACGCTGAGTGACGGTGTCGAGACGATGGTTGTCGAGGTATTTGAATTCGTCGATCATGTTCTTGTCCACGTTGTCGTTCTTGTGGTGAGAGCGATGGTCACCAGCAGCGTTAGTCAGGTAGAGGTTCTGAATGTTGGTGCACCTGCTTAAGGCAACATAGACGAGTTTCTGTGGGGGGGCGTTTTCGAGTATTCGTATACGATAGAAGAGTAGGTTCTTCCCTGGGACTTGTGTACGGTTATGGCGCTCGCCTGGACCAGGGGGGAATTGTGTTCGTTTGCACGCGACACCGCTGTTGCGGTGGATCGTCAGCGTGACGTGGCGCGGTTCCATGGGTATCCACGTCGTGTCAGCGTCATATCCCAAACGTTTCGCCTCGCTCACTGCGTGGTTGGAGCGAAGTCGAGCGAGCTTGCCCATCGATGACGTCCATGTTAGCAGTTATCATGTAGGGCTTGTCATAGACTAGTAGGATTTGCTTAGGTAGGTTAGCGAATTCTGCGTTAGACATCTTAGCCACCGTCTGCTTTGCCTTGTCCATGGCTTCTTTCGTTGCGCATCCCAGGAAGGTGTCCTGGGCTCGCACGACTTGATGTAGTTGTTGGTCGTTGTTGTCCGAGCAAGTGGCCGCCACGAAGGTGTTGACGTCTTCGTTACTGTAGAAGAGGCGCACTGCCGCTGGGGGCGCGCTTGAGTGCCTAATCCGCTCAAATACAATTCCAAAATCAGCACATTTGCCGCGAGAAACACTTGGTAAGCGAGAAAGTGCACAAAAGGAAAACGTGAGTGGCAACACCTCCGTTAAATTCGCACGCCAAATACCGCGATGTCACAGATTTTGACGGCATCTTCTGTGTCCTGCATAGTTACTAATCAGTAAAAATTAAGTGCATTGTCCTGTGAGGAGGCCAGAGACTTAGCGTACCAGGTTTCAGGAACTTTCATCAAGCAAATGTCACCAAAATACAAAAGATACACTTTGAAATTTGTGACATCATGCACATAGATTTTAGCGTGAAATTTAAAAATGAAACTTTGACCCTCATTTTCTAATCTATTAATAAACCTATGATGGTGAAATTAACAACATTATAGGTCTCAGAGTACAATTTATTAATCTAAAATTATTCTTCATTGTTTCATTTTAGTGTTTCTTTAATGGCTCAGTAGCAAGCCATCTTTGAACAGGCCCTCCGATTCTTTGTGCAGGGACCACCCGGAAGATATGTCGCCTGCCAATGTACAAAGTGTGATGTCAAGCAACCTCCTTCATTGCCCGCAGCCTGATTTTTTCAGCTGCTGTGATATTTTCTCTTTGCGATGCCTTGCCAGTTGTGCCTTTCAGTTATTGTTTATGACCTACAGTTTTCAACCAGGCTCTAAAGCGACGAAACAATGCTTGTATGACAGACCGCTTTAATCTGCAGCAGATTTTTTAGTTTGACTGTGCCCTTCATTTTGGCTGTCCTGTGTGATAATGAGTATTTGTTTGTTTTACATAATTAGATCATCGTGAGCCTTCTGCATGCACAAATATGGTGTAATGACCCAATGTGTTCATTATGTCTTAATACTCGCTTTAATTTTTTTTTTTAATTATCGTCCTATTCAATGCATGATTCTCTTTACCAAATAAAATACTTCAACCTGATTGTGGCTGACTTTTCTGGTTGCAACAACTGCCGCAGTGGCCTAGTGGTTACATCACCAGACTCCTGACAAGGATTCATTCACTGCCATGGCAGTCACATTTCGATGGGGGGCTAAATGCTGGCAGCTCAAAAGGAAAGTCAGGATGCATATGTACCGTACATGATACAGTAGAGACGAGAGCACTGTGAATGAGACAAACCAATTACAACCGAAACGCTCATGTTCCTTTAAAAACCGTACAGATAAAAACACAACTCAACTCATGATACCTTCTAATTAACATTTATTCATTAAACACCTTTTTTCGTGATAACGATAAGAAAGGGCATTTACACACTTATAATGTCCATGTTTTTGCACTTGAAACGCTTCGATTGGTTTCAAATTTTTTAGCGGGATGTAATTAGAAGGTATCATATGCTGCTGTTCTTACTGTACAGGTGCCTGAGCTTTTTGGTTGTTATTGATTGGTCTGTCTCGTGCACAGCGCTCTTATCTATTCTTTCATGAACGGCGCATGCAAGTCTTTCCTTTAGAGCCGTTGTCTCGATAAAATGTTAGTCCCAGCGTGTGTGTTCGTGAAATTTTCTCCTGTTTTGTACACGTGCTTCTGCAGCCCGGTCGGGAGCAAGGGCGCAGCGCCCTTTTTTTTTGCTTTTTCTTGTTTTTTTTAATTGTTTTTATTTATTTTTTTAAATTTTTTTTTTCATGTATAGCTCCGCCGCAGTCCGCTTTTAGTTCACCCGCACGCTGCGAATTTTTATTGTTCAACAACGCACAGGAGAAATCTCCCACCGGCACCACCTTGGAGGTCAAGATTCATTGCCATATATACGGGGTGGCCAGTGAACGGTTGTGCAGCGCGAGCAGTCAGTTTTTTCAACCAAGAAACTCGCTAGCAGACGCTGCCTGCGTCGGCGTCGCGAGGCGAGAGGGGCGGACGCGCATGCGCAGTGGGAGTGTGGACGACGCGGGGAGGGATGCCTAGAGGAGGGAGGGGGAGCGTAGGAGAGGAGAAGAGAGGTGGGACGCGCATGCGCAGTGGGAGTGTGGACGGCGCGGGCAGGGATGCCTAGAGGAGAGAGGGGGGAGCGTAGCAGGGGAGAGAGGAGGGGAGGCGCATGCGCAGTGAGGGTGTGGTTGCCGCGGGGAGGGATGCCTAGAGGAGAGAGAGGGAAAGAGGAGGTTTTTTTATTTTTATTTTTTTTGAAAGGGTTTGCGCATGCGCAGTAAGGGTGGTCACCTCCTCAACCTGTCCTCCTCCTCCGCGGACAACGCCAACTCCAACGCTGGACGCCTGACATAGCCCGACTATGAAATGCATTCGCATTTAAAAGGACCAGGAGCGGGGACGTACTGTTTGCCAAAGGTGATCACAAACCCGTGCGACTGCACGAAAGATGTCCGAGAAGCGGAGCACATGGCTCAAGCGCGCATAAACAGGAAGGATCACTGAACAACGTATACGTGTGTGCGGGCGTCACTTCATAAAAGGCAAGCTATGTTTCCAAATCTCGTGCGAAGTTAATTGTTTCACCCACGTGCGACACCATGGACTCGGACTCTGCAGACACGGAGGATCCGCGGGTTCCCCATTCAACACTACTTCGCTGCTGGCTGCGTACTGTCCTGAACGATTCTCCTTCGTCATACGCGCAAGGCAAACGATCAAAACGCGCGCACTACGCCAGACGATCCGCCGCACGAACGTAAACACGGCGCAGTCACTGAGACGTATGTGCTCCGTGTGCTCGGTAATGGCGGCCGGAAGGCGGACGGAAGACAGGAACTGACGTCACTTGCATGCCATGGCCTCCGAGATTAGCCTCGGAGGTCATGGCCATGCCGCGTTGCTTCCCTTCATTGCTCACAGACCGCGCCACCGCCCCGCCTAGCCCCGCCTAAAACCCCTAGATTTTCAAAGAAGCGACACTCTCCTCCGCGCGCGCGTTTTCCTCCTCGATTCTTCCCGGATTTCTCCCCTCTCCTGGCCGGCGCGGTGCGCAGGCACGCTGAACCCTCCACTGGCTCGCTGTAGCCGCATTACAATCAATGCGCGCACTTGTTTAATCGGCTCCTTGAAGCATTATGCGTGATTCTGTAGCTTAAAAAGCCGCCGGGACGAAAGTAAGCTTCAGAGATTGCAAATGAGTTCTGCGGAATCCCGCAAGGTGGCGGAAGGGTTATGAAAGGGAAATTAGACAACCACCCTTTTGTAGCACGAAGCCACAAGGAAATCCGTACGGATTTCTCAGAAAGAAAAGCTTCTTAGTTGCCGAAAAATTCGTCCTGGTCCGGGGTCGAATTTTTCCCGGACTAGGACGAATTTTTCGGCAACTAAGAAGCTTTTCTTTCTGAGAAATCCGTACGGATTTCCTTGTGGCTTCGTGCTACAAAAAGAGTGGTTGTCTAATTTCCCTTTCATAAGCTTCAGAGAGAACACAGTGGCAGACATGTTTTTTTTAATGCGCTTCGATAAACACAAGCGGAAGCGCTTCCAAAAAATCAGTACCAACTAGCGGCTGAGCGGTTTACCCCCGTCTCCACTTCGGCTGTCCGTAACGCGAAGGCGTTTAAGCGCCTATAATTTAAGCAGCATAAAGTTTACAGCGAAATTTCTTTCGTTTATTGTGGTCCTGTTGAGCTCGAAGAAGGTAGCCAAGAAAGAATGTGGCTGTTTACTTAATGAATTCTCCGAAATGAGTGGGCCCGACGCCCTTTTGCACCAACACCGCTGTGAAAAATTCATGTCGTGTTACAAAAAGCCAGAGTGGAATTAATGCGTATGCCTGTATTCCGTCCCGACGAAACGACGAGATATATATATATATATATTGTATTCCATTACCTCTGCCGCTTGTCTCAGTCTCCTGAAAAAAAAAAAGCTGGCTGCTCACACAAAAGCTTCTAACACTATGATACCTTCTAATTACAGAATTCAGCAGGTAAAGTTTATCAGAAGAGAGCGAGATTACGAAAAGCTCGTGACTGTTCGTTATGGGCATCCACGTATAATACATGTGCCAGATACGTAGCCTTGCTTCCATGCGTATGGCTATTCGCTTCCCGGCTGCTGCCAAGATATTTCTGAGCGCTTGTTAATTGACTTATTTTAACGCTACAGCTTTAAAGAGGTGTAAATAAATATAGGAACCGGATGGCGTGTGCACTTTGGCTTTCCTGGCGGCACAGTTTAGGTCTCCGCCTGTGAAGGCAGGCTGCTTTCTGCGCACGGCGTTCTATTCTCCTCGGGCATATAAAATAATCTTAATCCTTTCTCTGACCTGCTGCTGCGCTGAAACGCGCAGCAGCCAGGCATTGCCACGAGGAACGAAGCTCAAAATTCTACCCTAAGTACGTTCCGAGCGGGGAGCCTGGAGGGTTCTTGGCGTGCGTGGTGAAATAAAGTTTGCTTGCGCGTTTCTCGTGACGTCAGGGTCACCTGACTAGGTGGTAGCGCGCGTCCCAGCCATTCAGCGCTGCGGATGCGCCGGCTCCGCAAAGGAGGGGGTGAAAAAAGAGGAGGTCGACGGCGCGGCGAGAGTGGCGAGAGTGTGTCGGCGTAGATCAAGAAGAGCCGCTACTTTCCAAGATCTAGGGCCCCGCCAACAAAGACCACCGAGCGAGAGAGTATGTGTGAGAGATATAAGGCGCGTTTGTATAATGTACTTCATCTGCTTTGTTAGCTCAGTCGGTAGGGCGTTGGGCGCGAAGCGTGGCGGGCCGAGGAGTCGGAGGTTCGATTCCGGGCGTGGGAACATTTTTCTGAAAGTTTTTTCTTTCTCATTTGGTGGAGTCTATTTTCTCAACGTCATATCCGTGACGGAAATACGTCACTAAAGTCTTGGTGGACCCCGGCATAAAACGCTTTCGTGTTAAAGAAAGTCACAGTTTCGCCACTAGGGTGAGGCAATGAATGCGATAGCAAGAAATCGGAATGTCACACGAAGAACGACAAGCAGCTCGACACTTGGAGCGCGTCGCTGCAGCACAAAGAAGGACGCTCGAAAAGAATGCATAGGTGTACACACGACAAGCGTGAACGAACAACTGTCATAGTTGTTACGTCTTTGTATTTGAGCAACGCGCTGCAAGTGTCCACAATGCAGAAGCCGACGCTCTTTGATATTTTTTTCTTTTAAACTGCGGCAGGTTGAATGACCCCTCTGCGTCTCCTGCCGCGCGGTGGCGTCTGACGCCAAGTGTTCCTGGTGTTCTTTTTTTCTTCTACATAATGCGTGAGTACAGAGGGGGGCCACCTTTTCATGCGCGTCTCAAGGGCAGTTTTCAATTTGAAAGAAAATGTAGGAGCGTTGCGTGAGAACAAACACGCTCACGCTCCTCCGAGATCTGCGTACCGCAGGCGGTAAACGGTGCACATGAATCGCTTGCACAAATGTGGCGTGGCTGTGTTGGCTAGCGCAGCAGTCTGCGGAGCGAGGGGTCAGGTGCTTTGGAATTTTTTTCGACTAATTTATTTTTTGTACCTTTTTTATATTTGTAAGTACATATACATATCCGGGACATGACGGCGACGGCAAACATCAGCCGAGAGTGTCCATATAATTGCTATCGCAACAAAACTCGCATGGTCCCTTGTGCATTTTCGTGACTCGGAGGCGACGGCCATCTTTTTCTTTTTCTTCACAGTAGGTATGTATCGGTCCCCCTGCCTTCGAGCGATTTCTCCACCTAGCGTAGTTTTGCACTGCCTCTAAGATGGGAGGAATTGCAAGATTTCTGCACCTATGACCAAGTGACGATGTCATATGATGACGTCATCATGTGACGTCGCATTATGTGGTGTCACAATGACTTCACTATAGCTGCATGACGACGACGGAAATTGCCGCGATCTGTGTCGCCACAATGATGTCACAAGGTGACGGAGTTGTATGATGGTTTTTGCCTCGCTCGCCGATGGTTACTTTTTGTTGTGGGAGTGTAGTATAATTATCAGAATGATGGCAGTTACTCCGGAGAACCTGTCGTATAGGTGGGCCACCGCTCTGCGCAGCTCAGACCTCGTCCGGCATCCAAACGTGGGCAGTCCAGCAGGCAGCGTTGAGGCAAGGCCTGGACGTTCCCCCGTAGGTGACAGCTTGCCGGACGTTTAATAAAGTTGTATCCATCCATCCATGATGAGGCATCTAAGGCTTTCGCCTAAATAACTGGAACCGACCGCCATCGCAAAATTTAAAAGCGCCTGCACTCGACGAACGAATGCGAGCAGACGAAGAGAGAAAAAAAGCCATCCATGGGAAAAGACAATGCCAGCACAGATATGTTTTATGGCGTATTATCTTCCGTCTCTGCCCTATGCTGGGAACATGTGAATTAAAACAGTTCCAATTTTATTCAAAGGAATATTTAGTTTTCTACCTCTTTAGGAATGTCCCCCTCGGAGATGTCGCATCCAACTACATTTTTGATGATCGATGACGAGCGAAAAGTGAAAATTCTTACTCTCCCCGTAAAATACCGAAAAACCCTACAAGTAGGGTAATTACCCTACGTTTGCCAACAATGCTTCGGGACCTTCTTCTGTAGTTTCATAATTTCACTATTTAATCTTTGTACTAATTGAAATAAGATTGATTCTGATTCTGAAGAGTGCGTCCCTCACAATCGCATCTTGGTTTTGGGACGTATATATATATATATATATATATATATATATATATATATATATATATATATATATATATATATATATATATATATATATATATATATATATATTGTGATGGGATTCTTAGGAATAAGCTGTTAGAAGGAGCACGTTGCGTTCGGTGACGGCAACGTTCTTACGAAAATGGCGAGGCTGTTTTCTGTTTTCTCTTTTCTTTATGGAATAAACACACGAACATAAGACACACGACAATAGGCACTAATCAAGGCACTTTACAACCTATGAAAAACACTCAAGGAAGACACATAAACAAGTTTAGTCCAAGCGTAATTAAAACAGTCTCACCGGTGAGTACAACCACTGATGCGAGAGACGTATGCGGAGGACCGGTATGAGCACGGGAATGCCGTCGTCGCAGGAAGTCGTCGAAGAATAGGGCGATGCTCAAGTGTATGAGCCGACGGGGCAGGCAGGTGACGAAGACCGGGGCCGACGAAGTCACGTCGTCTTCTGTTCAGACGCGCGGACCAGGGGCCACCGCCAAACACTCGGGCTTACGTCCGATGGTGTTACTGGTGGTTGCGGTAGCTTTCCGCTGGCTCCATGGACCCACCGTCGAAGCTTGAGGCCAAGCGAAGCAGACCGCTCCGACCCCTGACCTCTGCCAGGCACTCGGGACGAACCACGACCATGACGCTGGCGAGCCGTCTTCCTCCCAGCTTCCGCTCGCTCGAACACACCTTGCCAACTGCGTGGCACTCCACGCCACGCGCACGCCTCTCTCCTGGTCTCGTGTCGCAGCCCATCGTCGTCTTCGTCTTCGTGCAAGTTTTGGCCACCGCGCTTCTGCCGGACGACATTGTCCGCCATGTCCATGTCGGCTTTGTCACGACACCATACACGAGGAATTGGTTGCAGCGCGAACTTGAAACGAGGACACAAGAAGAAGGACGAACACACGTGTCCTCGTTTCAAGTTCGCGCTGCAACCAATTCCTCATGACTTACCAACAAGCCCACTTCGCAACTCTTGTTACCATACACGACACTCGCGCACTTCTCCCATCACACAGGTCCCCATTTTAAGAGTTTTGTTTCTTTTAACAAAACTTCAGCCAAGTGCGCGATAAGTTCCACCATAACACGCACAATTCACAGTGACAACACAACTGAGAGCTAGATACATATGTCAACGCTTCATCATCACTTATACACATGTTACAACGAACACGTAAAACCAAACTGACTTTTACTGCCATACTTCTGATATGATCCCTTCCTAGAGGTTCTTTTGAACAGTATAGGCAAAAGAAGGAGTGACTTATCCCTAACCTCTAAGCTGTTCTTTTATGGGTTTCGTTTGGTTAACGTCTGCCTGTTTTTCCTTGGTGCAGTTACCTGGCACACGTCACAGGACCGCACAAACCGCTTCGTTTCAGCCTGCATCCCTGGCCAGTAGAATACCTTCTGCACGTGGTCCCTCGTGCGCTGAATTCCTTGATGACCGGCCAAGGGGCTGTTATGGGCGACTCTTAGGACATACCCCCGCAAGCACTGAGGCAGAACAACTTGTGTGAACTTCTTACCATTGCGAAGCTTGCGGTCTCGGCAAAGTACTCCGTTTTTCATAACGAACCCTACGCGAGTGCCCCACTTAGTAAGGCGAACCAGACCGATTTGTTCAAAACACGAACTTAGTGATGGATCGTCACTTTGAGCAGCTCGAAGGTCTTCTTTCGTGATGGCAGAGTACCTTGTTCCTTCCCCATACTGGCAGTTCGATTTTCTGTCTTTAGTCGTCGCAACCCTTAGTGGACTTAGTGTCCCGCATTTCTCGGGTCCTTTCTGCGTGTAACCTTCCTGATCTACCCTATGTGACCATTCCGGGTCAGGATTGTTTGGTGCTCGTGCCCCTGGTACGTTTCGTAAAATCACCTCATACAGGGGACGTGGCATACATTTGACCAGTAGACGTCCCGTGAAATACGGTGAAGACAGGTGTATCCACGCTTCTGGAAGCTCTAGGGATGTTCCGTCCGCAAGGATGACGGTGCCGCTTCTTCCTGTCAAAGCGATGTCAGGGACCAGGTTTCGCTGCACTATCGCTGTGTTGCTGCCTGAGTCACGCAATACTTTTACTTGTCTTCCCCAAACCCTTCCGACCGATACCGGCATATACCTATCGTTCGAAGCTCTATAGCCTTTCTTTTGCTCGTCACTCTTAGACACACTGACAATCTCCTTTACGGCGCAGCTCGGGAAATTTTTTGTGTCTTTCGTTTCTTCCCGTTCAACTGAAACTACTGCGCTGGTAACTTGGTCCTTCTCACTTTTCTTCTTACAGTCACTGTTCACTTGATGACCGACTTTCTGACAAACGTGACAAAAGGGCTGCTTGGTTTTCGCTCGACATGAAGAAGCCTCGTGTCCAACGCGGTCGCAAAGGAAACATACTATCTGTGAAGACTTTGATGATTCCTTTCCCTGCCGGCTCTCCCCCGATATAGAAGAGAGTCCAAGCGCCTCCCGAAACTGGCCGAGATTTTGTTGTCGTTGCGCCTCCATGAAGTGGTCGCATGCCTCGGACATCTGTTTCAGGGTTTTGCAGTTCCTCTCCTTTAGGAATACTGCGAGTTTGCTGTGGCAGTTCTTCAGAAACTGCTCTGAGACTATGAGGTCTCGCATGCCCTCGTATGTTTTCGGCGTCCCCGATATTTCAAACCACCGGTCAAAATAACCCTGCAAGCGAACGGCATATTGTTGGCCAGTCTCGAGGTCCTCCGGCTTGCTCGAACGGAATTTCTCTCTGTATCCTTCAGCGGTGAACCGAAACCTCTGCAATAGGGCCACCTTTACCTTTTCATAATTAAGTGAGTCTTCTGGGGACAGCCGACCAAATACCTTCAAGGCTTCCCCCCATCAAGAGCATGCTGAGAGCAGTAGCCCACTTATCCTTCGGCCAATCTTGTCCTTTTGCGATCACCTCAAATCGACGGAAATACGCATCTAAGTCGTTTCTTTTCTCGTCGAAGAGCGGTAGAAAGTTACGAGCGCAGATTGGCTGCTGAGGCGCCAATCGGTCAATAACACTGACACTCTCAACATCAACGGGCGCGCGATCATGGGCAGCGTTCTGAGCTTCTAACAAACGTATGCGAAGCTGCAAGTTTTTTTCCTCGAGAGCTGCTTTTTCCCGCATTAACGCCAACTCCGCCTCACGTGCACGTTCCTCGCGCTCATGCTGCTCACGCCGGGCCTTTTCCTCGCGCTCGTGCTGCTCGCGCAGGGCATCACGTTCCTCAGCGCGAATATTCCTTTCACGCGCTCTCTGTTCTTCTCTCCACGTTCGAAGCGCGTCTCCCGACAACCCAAGCTTCTCGCCTAGACTAACTTGTTCTTTCAGATCCATATCGCGGTCGTTATGTTCTTTTCGAAAGAACAGAAATCAGCCTCGCCCCACGTTGGGCGCCATTGTGATGGGATTCTTACGAATAAGCTGTTAGAAGGAGCACGTTGCGTTCGGTGACGGCAACGTTCTTACGAAAATGGCGAGGCTGTTTTCTGTTTTCTCTTTTCTTTATGGAATAAACACACGAACATAAGACACACGACAATAGGCACTAATCAAGGCACTTTACAACCTATGAAAAACACTCAAGGAAGACACACAAACAAGTTTAGTCCAAGCGTAATTAAAACAGTCTCACCGGTGAGTACAACCACTGATGCGAGAGACGTATGCGGAGGACCGGTATGAGCACGGGAATGCCGTCGTCGCAGGAAGTCGTCGAAGAATAGGGCGATGCTCAAGTGTGACGGGGCAGGCAGGTGACGAAGACCGGGGCCGACGAAGTCACGTCGTCTTCTGTTCAGACGCGCGGACCAGGGGCCACCGCCAAACACTCGGGCTTACGTCCGATGGTGTTACTGGTGGTTGCGGTAGCTTTCCGCTGGCTTCATGGACCCACCGTCGAAGCTTGAGGCCAAGCGAAGCAGACCGCTCCGACCCTTGACCTCTGCCAGGCACTCGGGACGAACCACGACCATGACGCTGGCGAGCCGTCTTCCTCCCAGCTTCCGCTCGCTCGAACACACCTTGCCAACTGCGTGGCACTCCACGCCACGCGCACGCCTCTCTCCTGGTCTCGTGTCGCAGCCCATCGTCGTCTTCGTCTTCGTGCAAGTTTTGCCACCGCGCTTCTGCCGGACGACATTGTCCGCCATGTCCATGTCGGCTTTGTCACGACACCATACACGACACTCGCGCACTTCTCCCATCACACATATATATATATATATAACAACGAAGGGATAACATAGGACCCGGAAGTAACAGTTCAAAAAAAATATATATCAAGCACGTAGGAAACAGGGGCGGATCCAGGGACCTCCTTTGGGGGGGGCGGCGGTCCGGGAGGTGGGGGGGGGGGGGGTATTGCACAGCTCGCACTCATTAAAGAGACACTAAAGGAAAAAATCCTTTTTCCCGCATTAGTCAATTCCAAATTCACAACACCGAAAACACCACTCTCACCGCCAGTGGCGTACCAACTCCTTCGCGAGAGGGGGGGCCGAGCCTTCCTCACTCCGTTGGCCATATATATATATATATATATATATATGTGTGTGTGTGTGTGTGTGTGTGTGTGTGTGTGTGTGTGTGTGACGGTTCACGGGTGAATGTGGAAAGGAAGAGGAGGAAGACGAGGAGTTTGATTAAACTGGTGTTCTGACTGACGCCATGTCTCGTCCGTTACATATATCTATATATATATATATATATATATATATATATATATATATATATATATATATATATTCAGTTTGGTCCCCTCATTACACTTATTTAATTAACATGCTAGAATCGATCAAGAATAGAGCCGCTAGATTCATCTCTCAAAACTACGATCACAGCGCAAGCGTAACACAAATTAAAAACAACTCATCATTTTTCCCTTTGAGCCGCCGTCTTGACATAACCCTCCTTGCAACATTGCACGCCTGTACAAACGATGCAAGAGCACATTTTCTTTCAAACTATGTGGGTAATTATAACGTTAAACTACCCCGCGTTGTTTCCATGCGCATTAGTCGTCAGCTGTTTATGATAGGTCGCAGTTTTTTCGGTCATGCACACAGCACCTACTCGTAACGCGGCGCATCAAATGATCCCAGTATGATCCATCGCGTAATGACCACTCATGTACGACTACAAAAAAAAAAGAAAAAAAAGGAATGCACTATTTTCAACGCGGCATATTCTTGACCATCGGTACTTCGCCAATTTTCCAAAAAAATGTGACAGTTTCGCCGCAAGGGCGAAACAATGAATTCAACAGCAAGAAATTGGAATGTCACACGAAGATCAACGAGCAGCTCGATACTTGCAGCTTCCGCGTAAACACAAAGAAGGACGCTCGAAAAGGACGCGCAGGTATACATAGGAAAGCGGGAACTAACAACTATCACAGTTGTGACCCCTTTGTGTTTGAGCATCACGCTACAAGTGTCGACAGTGGAGAACCCGACGCTCTCAGATATCCCTGCCACGCGGTGGCCTCTGACGGAAGGTGTGCGCGGTGTTTTTAGGGACGAAGCACCTTAGGGTCTAGGCTTGTCTGTCCGTGTGTCCGTCACGGCACAGCAAATTCAAGGTATGCAAGGTAGTAGAGAAGCACCTCCTATGCCATTATTCGTCTTTCTGCTGATAAGGGTACCCGCTACACATCTGTAAGGCATTATGTGCACTTTATTTGTGGCGTGGCTGATGACGATGAAGAATAAGCGCGTTCCAGATCACACATTCTCTTTCTGCCATGGATGAAAAAACGTAAGTGAACGCGCTTTCGCCCGCGAAAGGCAACGCCGGGACAGAGAACAAGCTACCGAAGCGGCAAGAGCTCGCGAAGCAGCGGCTACGCGGCAACGCCGACAAGCTGCTACGCACGCGTTGTCACTCATTTACATGCGCGAGTGGGCAATGTCGCGGGTGATTTACGGTAAGAACGATCCCCAGTGCTTCGCCCACTATCGTCGTGATTCACTTCGTGGAGATGTGGGGAGCTTGTTTTTTGTTTTTTCGTTCCACACCACGACTGGGTACAGAAAGGGGACCCTTTTTCGTTTGCGTATTAAGGGCAGTTTTCAAATTTAAAGAAAATGCAGAAGCGTTGCGTGATAGAAAACACGCTCAAGATCCTCCGAGATCTGCATACCACCAACGGTAAAGGGTGTCTATAAATAGCTTGCAGTTATAATGCCGGCGCATGCATGGTGTGAGGCTGATTCAATCAAGAAAAAAAATGGTGCCTGGCTGAGTGGTGTAACGCAGCGCGCCGCGGAGCGAGGGGGTCGCTCGTTCGAATCGCCGATCGTGTGGATGCCTTATAATATTTTTTCTTCTGATTTATTGTTCTTTGTGAATTTTAAATACATACATACACATACATATCCGGGGCATGACGGCGACGGCAAAAATCAGCCAAGAGTGTCCATATAATTGCTCTCGCAATAAAATTTCGGTGTGTAAGAGAATTGCGTGCTCGCTACACGACGTCACAAATCTGTGATACGTGGCGGTGTGTGATACGTGACGTGTGCACACTAAACAGCCCACTACTATGCTGAACAATACCTATGAACTTGAAGTAGCCGTGCAATATCTCATTCAGAATGTAATTCAAGAAGGCTGCCCGCCGATCAGATTGGCAATGGTTACTTATAGCAGCTCAGCTGGCGAGAAGGCTTCATGTGAGTATAATAAATATTTTCAGTTGTATTATAGTGATGGTGAGCTGTCTGAGTGCGTATTCAACTCTGTAAACTCATCATTGCTGAGAGAGAGAGAGAGGGAGGAAGAGAAAGAAAAAAGAGCTGCGCTTGTGTGCTTCTTTGCCGCCCGAGTTGTATTTTGCCCTGTACAAGTCAATTCGAGATGGCTCAAGACCAACTAGCCCGGCTGTCAATTCATTCTCCGTAGCCCAGAATACCGTAACACCTTGACCATTTCCCTGGTCCTCTAGATCAAGTTGAGGGAGAAGCATGAAGGTTGGGCTTCCCGGTGTACTCAAGTCCACTGCCTTATTCCTCGCCTTGTTCCAAGCCGGCGCTATCACTGCGAGCTACCATTTAATAAGCACTTGCGAACAGTTTAACCGGAAACTAAAGCGGAAATATTTTTCTTAGCTCCACCAATGCGGGCCATTTAAAACACTCAACACTTCTGCACACTCACCGACCGATAGCAAATCGGATATAGAGCAGCGGTATAATGCTAATCTTTTCCGATCGAGGAAAATTCATTTCCTGAAACCAGAAGAGCGCTTCGTCAGTCCTCAAAAATTACACGGATTCCTGCCCGTATTTTCGTCGAAGATAATGTAAATATCCGGCCAGGCAGAGTAGAATAAATTCAAGACAGAATGCTCTAACGTTATAGAGCCCCTACTCAGCGATAGCCCTTTCTGCCAGGCTGCAGCGCACAGCGCGCAAGCGTCGCACAGGTGGCCCGCACCGCAGAGAATTTACATTGCGTGGCCGTTATACGCGGCAGACAATCTCCACAGCAGAAGAGCAAGACAAATTTCATTATATAAATAAGTGATTGCTGTGTAGAAGTAGAACTTCTCCACAGCAAAGTTGATGGTTTCCCAGTGTGCAGCCGAAAGTGACAATTCTGTCGAAAGTGGGGGGGGCTCCGCCCCCCTAACTTTTTCAGTCGGGGGGCTAGAGCCCCCCTTGCCCCCCCCCGGTAGATACGCCTATGCTCACCGCGAGAAAACGAAGGAAAGGAAGTTGTAGGTGGCGA
>JALIZH010014482.1:0-23986 GCA_030522465.1 Rhipicephalus appendiculatus
CTCAAAGCCGTCGGTACTCACTGGCCTATCTTTTGAGCTCTCTGCCCTGAAGTACATCATGGTGGAGAATCCAACATCTCTGAACGAAAGCGTCTTCCGCCCGTGCTTGTCCGTACAGAAGACCGGACAAGAAGCGGTGGGTGGCTTTTGCAATAATCTATATTAGGTGCGAAGCAGCTATTTGACTCACGTGTGTAACGCCGTACGTTGCGTGAGTCCGTACGAATGCGCCGCAACGCGTTCCCCTCGCCGTAGGTCTTAGAGCGTTGCCAAGTAGGTCACGCTCCCCTCGCACGCTTCCCTCGCAGGTGCGTGCTGACGTCACTCTCTCCCTCACCCGCAGCATGCTCGCGGCAGCGCCCGCAGCTGCCGGCTGCTCCGCCCGCTCGCGACAACTCTGAGCCGCCTCCCGAGTCTGTGCGTTTCAAACAAACGTTTACTCGAGTAAACGCTACACCGAGTTTCGCTTCAAACCGTTCTTCCAGCACCCGCGTCGACGCCCGTTTCAACCGGGTCAACGCCGTGTGCACCGCTGCTGCTTCGCATCCCATCAGGGTTCGCTTCGGGGAGATGGTCCAAGTTTTTCAGTGCCTGCGCCGTGTGGGATAAAAAACATCGTTGATCCCTCCGTCATAGGAACCGGTATAACATGAAAGTAAAACGTGCCCGTAAAGAGGTAAATTAATGTTTACTGTACATTGAAACAGGAGAGTTTGCACAACGTATAACGTGGATGCACCTATGTTGACGCTTGGTGGTACATCTCCATCCCGCGACTAACATCCATGATCAACCGATTAAACAAATCATCCTGGTAGCTGTAGATGTTAGCGACAAGAGCGTAATCAGAGCAAGAGGCGTGAAGGCAGAAGAGCGTCGCTATTGGGGCGCAGAACTTAGGCTAAGGTCGCCATCCCGCGGCATGTTAAAGTGTGATTGAACGTACGCCACGGTCGGATTAGAGGGAAACGCTGAGTGTCGCCCTAGTAGCCCGGCCGCGACTTTTCTCGGGGTGAGCGTGAGTGAGGAACGCGGTATTACAGCCATTGGAGGGAGGCGCGCGTCGCATTTTTGGTTTGGATGGGCGCTATGAGCGAGGCCGACGCTTGGGCTAAGGTCGCCACCTCGCGTTTCGTTAAGGCGTTGACAAAATTGCAGTTCTACTGAAAACACGCCGACTGAGATGGACGCGTAGCAGGTGCTAATCGCGAAAGCCGCAGTAATGATGAATTAATTTACTTGACTGCTCCAAGAGGGCGACACCACCCCGCTGAAGAGGAGCACTGTGATGAAAGTGGTAGATATTAAATGCGCGTTCGTAAAGCAGTCAGAGTCTACGGCCGTGACACAATAGATAGCGTGCTCGGCTTCTGTAGTTGCGGACTGAGAGGTCATACGTTGGATGCCAGTTGACGGAACTTTTGTTCTTTGACATCTGATCGTGTACATTTTTTCAACGTCATTTCCGTGACGGGAATACGTCACTGAAGTCTTGGTGGGCCCCGGCATAAAACACTTTCGTTTTAAAATTTTAGGCGACTATAACTCTTGGCTTAGGTGTGTCGTAACGGAACTTGCACGAATATTTCTCGTGTCAACTTTATGTTTTGCGTGAGCTCTGCCACGTGGCACCACGATTACAGTTGGTCACATTCGTTTAATGCACTTAATTATTTCCATTAAATATCTCGATAATTATTTGGCCCTTAACTAAAGGAATAATACACTTTGTTGACATATCTACCAAACCTCACTTTTAGCTGGTGCCAGAACAATCAATTTCTATTTTTTACGAAAAGTACGAGCTTCGAAAAAAAACTGGTGCTAAGTGGATGGGTATGATTACTAGAGACCGGATTATAGGCAAATGCCTATTTTGTTCCTTGCTTTCCTATCGTGCCACATTGATATATGAGCACGAATTAGGGGTTAAGAAGGGCTTTAATAGTGTTTTTATAGTGCCTATAAATGCCTATTTTTGGCGATCGTGCCTAAACGCCTATAGGTGCCTATAAATGCCTATTTTCCAAATTGGTGCCTATATGAACACTATTTAACCCCGAATTTCACTTCCGAGTGCAGTTTGAGACCGTTATTCATGTTACCACGCAACATTGACCTTTAGGAATACTAGGGGGTTCAAATCAAACTAGCCTTCTAGTCTAACCACTTTCCGGAAAACAACCGCTAGCAGCCGTAAAATGGGACCCGCCGGCCATCTTACGCCAACGCGCTGAGGTGTCGCGAGCGGCTAAAGGAGGAGAGGTTCAGGAGAGGAAAAGACTATGTTTTTGCAACCCTAAATGGGAGCAAGTCAACGTCTACTATGGAATGGGGAGAGGGGAAATAGACATGGGAAGAGGAGATGAGAAGAAGGGAGAGTGGCGTCCATGGTCGAGAACGCGGCGGTTGGCTTCTAGAGCCGTTTGTCCATTCCAGTGTCCTCAAGGAAGTGAACCACCTTGAAAGACATGGGTGTGGCAGTGGGCAAGAATTAGGAGGTCCCTCTGTGCAGCCGCGGGAAGGTGATGGACCAATGCGAAACCATGGAGTGCTGTCAGGGGAAAGGAGAGTGTAGATCAAAAGTACGAAAACATGTAATGTGCACGCGGGTTGGGTTTTGTTTGTTGATGCGTGCCCAATGAAGAGCGTTGGACCACTAAAATTTTTCAAGTTGGTTGATTACGAGCCACGAAACCATTATGCGAGGAGGCTTCATGCGCACGCAAGGTCACGTGCGCATGCCGTGCCTGAGCCGGGTCGTGCACGCGAGCGGTGTGGTGTCGTTTCGGCGTTCTCTGTAGTGTACTGCCTGTTTCTTTGGGATGGATCTTTCAGTGCGCGCACGTTTGGAGAGGCTGGCACGGATCACGTATCCTTACCGCGACACACCGCGTCGCACAGCTGGAACTGTTGTTAGGGACAATGCACCAAAATCGCGCCAAGCGTTGTTAGGGCTGGTGCCGACGCGACGCGGGAACGGCGAAAACACGAACTTATACGAAATGGAGGCAGATTAGTCTCACATCTCGCTGCGATTCGAAGTAAGAAATAAAAAATAAAAATGCAAACACATTCCGCTTGTGTGTTACTATTTCTCTAAACTTTCATTCATCTATTTAAGCAACATATTACAGAAATTACACATGTCGCTTCGAATAATTCTCGCAGTGTCACCTGCTACTGCGAGCGATGTCAGAGCACCAATGTCTACGTAGAGCAGGGGTCTCAAACACGCGGCCCGCGGGCCGCATGCGGCCCGCGAGGCTCTTGGTTGCGGCCCGCGGCCCGCACATGACTGTCTTCTCCCCACATTTTTTTTTAAAATCTTATTATTTCTTCAAGAAGAAATGGATATGGGCCGGGCACGTAGCACGTCGGCAGGATAACCGCTGGTCATTAAGGGTAACTGACTGGATTCCAAGAGATGGCAAACGCGTGAGGGGAGACAGAAAATTAGGTGGGTAGATGAGATTAAGAAGTTTGCAGGTATAACGTGGCAGCAGAAAGCACAGGACCGGGTTGATTGGCGAAACATGGGAGAGGCCTTTGCCCTGCAGTGGGCGTAGACAGGCTGATGATGATGATGATGATGATTATGTATGTTCGTGAGCTACGCAGGCCTGACTAGTTTAAGGCATTGTCTCCGTGAGACATCCGATGCAATCACCTTGTTTCAAAACATAACAATGAAACCAAAATTATATATTTCACAATCGGCGCCCAGATTTGAGTCATTTGGTAGATCGGTAGCAACTTGTTGCTGGAATCCTGGCTCCACATCTCGTTCAAAAATGACCATTATGTGAGGTACGGGAAAGTTTCCTTTTAGATGGCAGCGTTTTCTGGCAAACTGTACAAAACTACCCCCCCTCCCCCCCCGCTCTTACATCCTTCACTGCCACGGCCCTCGCTGGACTGAATTGCGTGACTGCGGCCCGCTGGCTGAGGTGAGTTTGAGACCCCTGACGTAGAGGAACGACGTTAGAGCTCAGATAACTACGCAGGAGCCATTCCTCGTTGTACGTCAAACCCTCCATCTTGGGTCGCGTGCCTGTGGAATGGGCGAACGGTGTTCATTTTGAAATTTCCCATTTTTCCGCGGCGCGTAACATTGCAAATCTTTACAGACGTGATCGTGAGCGCCCAGTTCATGCAAAACACTTGTCAATTCAAAATGCTCAGACCTGGTGAGGGGCCCTTCGTCGACAGAGTAGCAATTGACCCTACGCGATTAGACCCGGCCAATACGAGGCATCACTCCCTTCTGGTTTTTTAGCGGTCTAACTACCTATTTCTGTGCATGCCGAAAATAAAGAGATCCACGACTGTGTCGATTCCACGGTGGACACTTTACTCACCATGATAGAGAATAAAAGGAGAGACTGTATTCTACAAACCGTGCGGCAAAAAGGACGATTGCGTGGCTATGTTCAACTGTTGGTGCCTTTGTGTCAGCGTGAACAATAACATTTTTTTGCTTTTCTGTCGTAAATACAGGTCGCGTACGTCTTTGTTTGAAATATTTTGAATTTATGTAAAAATTTATTGTGCCTATATTTACGATTTTGGAAGCCTAAAACTGTGTTTTGCATGCCTATTTTTGGCGCCTAAAACGCGCTCTTTAAGTGCCTAAAAATCGGCCTCTAATGATTACAGATAAAAGCTATCTCTCATAGATCAGTGATCACAAAACTTTTTGATATTGAGAGGTAAAGTTTATCAAGAGTATGGGAAAATAAATATCACCTAATGATGCAAATAATTGGATGCCTGCAATGAAAGAGCAGCTGCTTTTCCTGCGTCCACCTAGCATTTTTGTGACACCTGTCAGAATAGATCTCAACCGCGCGTGTATTTCTACGTGGCTTTTGAATATCCGCTGCGGTAGGCCTATGAAATACAACGTTAACCGAAGGGATCCACCAGGCCACACGAACGCCGGCGAGTGAGTACCAATACCGGGCACCTAGCCAAGGATTCCGCTCACCTTCAATGCTTTTTTCACTGCGTTTTTTTCGTTATATACAAGAGCACGTTCGAGGCTTTGGCATACCTTCTTTCCTCTTCCTTGCAGCTCTGCAACCACAGTGATTTCACTGGCGGCCCCGAGAACTACCTCGGCGATCCCATATACGCGTACGGCGCCTTCTCCAGTGCATCGAAAGTCGTCACATGGAGCGAGTACAATGATTCTTTGGCTATAAAGGTCAGTGGATTGGCTTCAACACTTTTGCTCTTTGCCGCGTAGGAGATCAAAAAAAGATGCAGTAAAACTTGTACGAATGATTGCGCTGCGAAGCATTGTGAGAAGCTCGAGGGAAATCATGGATGTATAGCTGTATCAATGGCGTGCCAGGTTCTTCTTGGGCTAAGCAACTCAGCGGGTGGTTGTACTGAGTATTTTTCGTTACAGTTCAACTGTCAGGTAACGTCTGTTCACGTAATTAAGCATGAAGTCGTAGTACATGTATTAAGAAGACCATAAGAGTGGGCTCATTCTGCCGGTTGAGGAGACGGTACATGTGAAAGACCTACCATGCGGAGAACCAAATGCAGAAAGCCTCAAAAAGCACACACAGTCAATGTTCTATTGCTGGACCAATAGATCTCCTTAGCAGCCACATTTTTTGTGCTGAGGCTATTGAGGGTCTTTTTGCAGTTTCTTAGTGTTTTGAATATGACATGGCATTTAAGAACATGCAGAGCTGTGGAGTCATTTGATATAGGGGAGTTTAGGAGCCCCCTGGGACTTACGTTTGCTACTCCTTCTAAGGTGAACCGAAAAAAATTACAAAACAGAGAGACGTGGAAAGACTTCGTGACATGTGCGCAGGTGTTGTAGAAGAATAACGGCTTCCACTCAGTATGCCGTTGTAGTTTTCACATATATAGAGGGAGATTCGATGTCTTTATTTGAACAGGAAAATATCTATGATACGGCAAATGACCTGTCGATGAAAAAAAGACACATTGAATGTTAAGCGCTGATCTCAAGAGCCGTTTTGCGTGTTTGACCTCGTCAGGCTCGTCCCCAGTAATTGCGCTAACATTTACCACCACGGAGGAAGAAACTGTGAAAGCGCAGAGCGCAGCGAAGATTAAATGAGATAGTTTGAAACGAAAAAGACAGGTACGCGCCGCCGAATAATGCGATGGGGAGGAAAGCGCCGGCCCAGAATGGAGCTCTGGCGTGTCATTTGGGCACGTTGCCCGTGTGCTAGTTCACCCTTACCTCTGCCATCACTACGTAACTCTGGATATGTTTATTCGGAGGTCGCGCACGATGTAGCTTCCGTACGGGAAACCGCACCAGAAGCCCGAAGTATCGTATTGATCAGCACAGAATAACTCAAAGCGCAACAAGAAATAGATATAGCACTGAACTCACAACTAACATCCGCATCCAACTCTAGGGTGAAGACCCGCCAACTGGTCCAACTCGCGATTATGCTTCAGTATTTTAGTCACCGACGGGTTTTCCAAGAAACATTTTTGTGCCAATGTGAGGCCGACACTGACGGTTCATTGGAGTGCCAAATAAAAAGACCGCTGGATAATCATGAGCTCTTGACGCACATAGTGTTGTCATTCACGCCAGTTTTCGCAATTCCCCGTCTGACCACGATGTCTTCACTCAGCATAAGGGTGCTCCGTAGGCTACTGCATCGCAGACATTACGAGCAACCTCGTATGCTCAACGGTACTTACACTATTTACGGGTCTAAAGTGTGTGCGAATTGTTGGGCGAAAAGGTACCACGTAGAGACGAGTATCACGTGTACTTTTTTGCAAATATTTATTGTAATAACATATGTGGACACTCGACGTTCAATATGTGTGAATTGCAATGTGCAGGGCTGTTTTTCGTGTCCGTTATTTCCTCCTATACTCGTTGTATAGCTCTGCGTCTATTCAAGATGTGCAATGTTGCGGTTATCGCCGCTGTTAGCGTCGCCGTACACTCCCGTGGAAAGTACAAATCCACAACATCACCCCAAGCGTCCGAAGTTTTTAAATGGCAGTAAGAGCGTGCGAATGCAGCGAAGATTGCGGAACAAACGAATCGAAAACACGCAGGCAGCCTTTCTTCGTACGAAAGAGCCATTGGCGGGATTCCGGAGGGTGGGCTGCGTCACGGTGGGAGCAACCGCGAAGTTTGTCTCCCGGTTACGGTCCCACGCTCCACGTAAGCAGCGATCAGCGGGCGGTTAATACCTGTTTACGCGCTGACTCCTCACCAGGAGCATAGCCATATTTTTTTTAACACCAAAGAAGTTTAAGCCATGGGTGACTTGTACTCCGTCGCACAAAAAGTGAGCTGGTGTACGCGCCACGGGAATTAGCAAAGCCCCACAACCAGGGCTTGTCTAATTCCCGTAGGCGCATACACATCCAAAAAAGGTTCGACTGTTAAACGAAAATTCTGCTCGGCGAAGTGGACCACGTGAAAAACGTGAAACAGAGTGATAGGAAGAAAGAGAAAGAAAAAAAGTCACAGTTTCGCCGCAAAGGCGAAGCAATGCATGCGATAGCAACACATTGACATTTCAAGCGAAGAACGGCAAGCAGATCCAACTTGGAGCGCGCTGCTGAAGCACGATGGACGCACGAAACATACGCACAGGTATACACAGGACGAGCGCGAACTAACAAGTGTCACAGTTGTTACTTCACTCTGTTGGAACAGCGCGCTTCAGTCGGAAACGGGGCCACTGCAGCTTACGAAGTGACCTTTGTGCGCTCTGTAACCTAAACGCAATCTTCCCGGCGAGAGCACACGGTGTCAAACTGCCCCCCATTCCACCCACCCCAAGATAAGCGCGCGCGCACGCGCACCCTGGCAATGGCGACTACGTCCGTGCAAGTCGGGGTGTTGGGGAGCCAACGCGTCGCAACGAGTGGGGCGCCGAGCGCGCACTTTGCGCCATCTCGCTGGTTTGCTGGTAAGGCAGAGAACACGCTGATATTCTCCCCCGATATGTCCGTACCGCCAGGAGCGAATGGTGTATATAAATAGCGCGCCGTTAGTATGCAGTAGCATATGCGCTCTTGTGGCGTAGCGGTTAGAGTCGCGCGCTGCAGAGCGAGAGGTCGCCCGTTCGATTACTCATGCCGGAAAGTATTTTTCTGAATTATTTTTCTTCGTGGCTTATATATATATATATATATATATATATATATATATATATATATATATATATCAGGGGCTGGGCAGTATCGAAGATATATGTATCTTAGATACTATCTTAGATACTCTTTGGGTATCTTGTATCTGTATCGCGATACGTCTCGCAAAATGAGTATCTGTATCTGTATTTCCGTTACATTCAATATTGTATCGTGTATCTTAAGATACAAGATACTGCTATAGAAACGACACCCTGCGAAACAACAAACGTCGTCTGAACTCTGCTTCTCAAGCTGATACTGGTGCCACTAAGCCACCTCAATAAAGCTAACGACAGTGATATTTCTTTGTCTTTCCGCCAGAGTGCTCCAGTGGGCATAGGAAATAAGGTCAGTACGCGTCTCTATTAGTGGAGCAGAGTCACGTGATGGCGCTCGAGCCATCTCGACAAAAACAAGCGCGTGAATTAACGTCTACGTGCAGCCGACTTTTTTCTCGATATTTTCTTCCTTTCTAGCAGTGTCAGTGCCATGAAACTTGTTTGTAGCCACGGTACTCTACTGCGTACTCCAATGCGTGCGACGTCTTTCGCTCGAATTCGGATGCGTCTATATTTCGTTATCGCAGTTTGTCTTGCGTGGTGTTTCATTGCAAAGTCTCAAAAATGCATGAACGCGGTTGCTTGCACCTCACTGCTTTTACGCAGGAATTTGACGGATCTCGTCGATGTAAGCTTGACTTGCACGTTATCAGATTGACTTATACGCAAATTAGATTCCAACAACCGTCGCACCACCGGTGTCAATGCTATATGCAATAGAACAAGTATTTACATAACATATGATATTTTGGCGTACTATATCGTTGTTCTTTGTGCTAAATTATGCAAAAGTTTTTTTTTTGTTTTTAAATGATGACTTGATTGTTCGCACAAGTGCTCTCTTGGCTGTCCTCCGTTTGCATCCCACACGTTACCTAGGCATCTGTGTAGTTTTTTTCCCGTTTGTTAACTGTAATAAGTATTTTGTAACCTCCTCCTCTATTCCTTGTGTTATTTATCCTTATTTTAATTGACTCTGTCATTGCTGCTATTTACATATCTACATTCCATGTGACATTGCTGTTCCGGTGATGTTATGGCAAAGGTAAAATAATCTGAGCGTGCCTAGTGCTTACAGGAACAAAATTTCTGCATAAACAGCGAAATTGGGCTTGCATTATAATAGTGGCAATTGTAACAACAAATCTTAAAGAAGTTAGGAAGGAGATTTTACAAACATAATACCAAGTGCTGCGGTTTTCTCATCAGCGTCGCTACGAGCCCTTTAGTGCTATTTTCCGTGGGCACTGAGTTTTCTATTGTCTGACCTTAACACCTAAGTTGACGATTATTCATGCTCTATTTTCATAGCTTGTAGGGGTGCCACCTGTATCTCGTTCATAAAGGCTGTCACGTAACTGGAACCAAATATTTACAAAGAAGTGCTTAACCTCAACGGAATAAAACCAACGATGGGGTTTACCGCCATGTGGCTCTCATTAGGGTATTGTTATATTGCGCTTAATTTCTTAACTCAGATGCATGATGTAACATTTCTGTTATTCATTTCGCGGCCAAGTGCGTTTCCTTACGTTTTAGAGGGCAGTCTAAAACGACAGATGTGATTTTTTGTGGAAAGGTACGTGCTACGTAGTGATTTTTCCGGCGTTTAAAGAAAGCCGGAGAAATATGACCACGTTACTGCGCTCGTACGCTATTGTAATGCAGCGCTCTCAGACGTGCTTCTAGCGAAACAACCGGCACGTGGACCACAGCGAAGTGAGGCTTAGGCATCGGCTTCACAGCGCGTCAACATTTCTGACCGCCACACACGGCAAAGAAACACCATCGTCCCTGAGAAGCGACAGGCTGACGGTCCGCGTGCTGGTTGTTTCGCTCGAAGCGCGTTTAAGAGCGCTGCAGTACGATAGCGCATGAGCGCAGTCACGTGGTTTTATTTGATATTTCGCGTCCTTTCTTTAAGAGCCAGAAAATATTAACCATGCAGCATGTGAGCAGCCACAAACAATCGCTTCGGTCATTTTTAAATGCGTTCTACGATATGACGAAGCGCACTCTGCTATAAAGTGAATATTAAAAATGTTGCATAATTGACCATAGTTAATCAACAAACTAAGCGAAATATAAAAATGCCAGAACGAGCGCCACGTGACGGTAAACCATATGCTATTGCTTTCACTCAGTCATGGTTAAACGCTTGTTTTTTTGTTTTTTTTCTAATACTTTGTTCTACTTACGTGAAACACCCTGTATACTTATTCACTGCCATTTCTTATTGCTGAACTGCCTTGCTATTTGGCTTAGGTATATTCGCTTTCCATTTTTAAGTCACTGTAAAGTCCTTTTTTGTGTTACAAAAAAAGCAGGTAATCAGGCTATAAGTTGCTGTAGTGGGAACAGCTGTGATATCCTGCGACGCTTTTTGCCACGTACAATACATCTGGGAAGCTTCTGGGCGGCAGAAGTTCTCTCGGAGAGGAAAGGGTAAAAGATTGCACTTTATTGTGAACATGTTGCTAACGAACACTTTACGCAAGTTGATAGGTAGAATATGAAAAATCACTGCAGTTTTATGTCCTCACTGAACTATGAGCGCTGACTCCGTAGTCATCCTCTTCAGATCATGCCTCACAAAAAATATCGCTACCAGCGTTCTTGCTGCTCTGCAACTGTAGGGTGATGCGGTACTACGAAAACGGTAATACCCTTACGGACAAGGTAAGACTCTGCACCGGTATTTGTGTCATCTTGCGGAGGCTTCTTATTGAAGTTCTTGCACTTAGACGGCAACCTACTAGCTGGTCGCCAAGTAGAGCAGCGACACCCACAAAATACAAAAGTGTCATGTAAACAAATGCCAAAAGCTTGTTTCGGAATGAAACTAACATACATTAAGCAAGAGAAACGTAACTTTCGGTATTCAAACAGATATTTCATTGAAATAAACAAAGTTGGTCGCAGTTAAGACATTTTCAAGGAAACACTTCTGTACATAGATATTTGCAGCGTCATTATATAGATCTATAATAGCGAATTTACAAATGTATCGAAGTATCTTAAGATACAATTGGGAAGTATCGTATCGGATACATTCTTTCCGGAAGTATCTTGTATCTGTATCGCCAATACTTCTTGCCAGAGTATCTTGTATCGTATCGCGATACAATTTCAAAGTATCTTTGCCCAGCCCTGATATATATATATATATATATATATATATAGCAATGGGTTATAGCACAACGGAAGCGTTGTCAACAAGGATATAAATATTTATTTAGTTCCCAACAGTTTCGGGAGGGGGACCTCCCTTCGTCAGGGGACTGACTCAACCCCTGACGAAGGGAGGTCCCCTCCCGAAACTCTTGGGAACTAAATAAATATTTATATCCTTGTTGACAACGCTTCCGTTGTGCTATAACCCATTGCTGAACCAAGACAACTGGCCCATCGAACTATTATTCTCATTGATATATATATATATATATATATATATATATATAGATATATATATATATATATACAACTGGCCCATCGAACTATTATTCTCATTGATATATATATATATATATATATATATAGACATATACATATAGGGAGCATGACGCCGACGTCGACGGCAAAAACCAGCCGAGAGTGTCCGTATAATTGATATCGCAATAAAATAGCGGCAAAGAAAGCGACGGAAAGAGAAAGAGAAAAATAGAGAAATGATGGGAATCAAGGCATAAAAAGCTAGAAAGACATAGAGAGTGAAAAAGACAGAAAAAAGGCAACTTGAAAGATATAGAAACACAACAAAAGAAATAAAAACAGAGAAATAAAAAAAAGAGAGACAAAGAAGCACAGAGAAGGAAAAAGAAATAGGAAGCAATGAATAGACATCAAAACAAAGGAAAGAAAAACAAAAAAATACAGATAGAGAGAGATAGAGAAATGTGAAGAATGATAATAATAATCATAATATTAATAACAATTATAATAACAATATCTGGAATTTTACGTCCCAAAACCACTATATGATTATCAGGAACGCCGCAGTGGAGGACTCGGGAAATTTCGACCATGTGGTGTTCTTTACGGTGCACTGACATCACACATTACGCGGGCCTAAGAACAAATAGAAATAAATAAATAGAAAAAGAGATAAGAAGGAACAGATATACAAAAGCAGATATAGGAAGCACATAGACACAGAATGAAACTGAACAAAGAGCAAAATACGAGACACAAGAAAGGCCACCCAGATAAGCCCTTCCTTCAGGCTTGGCACCACTAGTGCGAAGATCCTATAACTCATTTTCTTTTGGAGGGTTGGGGGTTCAATTGTCTTGTATGTTCGGGCTTGCGCTTGTGTGTGCGTCCGCGCGTGGGTCATGTGTTGTGCGTGTTTTTTTGTGTGCTTGTCTCTGCATATACGTACCAAATTGTGAATTTGAAAGCTGCAACGCTCCTTGAATTTTCTAAATTATTCAGCTCTCCTTGCAGTGCTTCCGTGAATAACACCAGATGGAAGGGCAAAAGAATTTGCGACAGTCTGATTTTGTATAGCATTTCAGTTTGTTGTTATCGCCTTCATTACTGCGCCTGCCTTGGCGAAACTTTTCTGGAATCCACGAAAACGTTTTACTCAAACATGTTTCATGAGAGAGCCAATCAGAAAGCCGCATATTAGCAAAGGCTGCTGGCCAATGAAAAACGCACTTATTGACTACTTCAGGGTGCAGGACGCCTGGAAAACACCGGGCAGCACTTTTAAGCCTCAGCGTTCTCTGCGTTTCCGCTGTCCTGTCCTTCAGCTTGGACAAAGGAAATACAGAAAATGTTAGATATTAGTGCTGTAAATATTGTAATGCTTGTTTTCATCATGCCTTGTTAAACATACGTGATTCAGCCATATGTCGTAGGCAATGATCATTTATGCATCTCTTGCTTCAGGTCGTTTGGTGTATGCGCACGAAAAAACTGTAATAAATAGCAGAAAGCTGTAGTAAATTGGTGCTCATTGCGTGTGCCTATTAGCTTCTACGTCCGTAAGTAGTCGGGGTGCGACGTTCTTTTTGTATAGGCAGTGGAATAATACCTGGAAATACCATTTCACCGTGTGCAGATCCTGAACGCTCTAAGTCACTTCGGAAGAGTTACGTAAAGAGACTGCGTGGCTGCTCTACAATGTCCACAACGAGGGCCCTACCAACGGCTGCTCTGGAACCTCCGTTCACCGTCCTCAAACACTTCAGGGCGGCATTGAAAGGCACGGAAGAACCAGCGCAGCCCTGAAATGAAGGATAAACAGTGCAATACACTGCTTAATGGCTGACATTTGTGTTGTGGAGGACTTTTCATGTAGCATTTCCACAAATAAAATACATATTGAAAGGATCAGATGTACCCTGGGATAAAAGATGCACCCTGGATGCAAGTTAGTCTGCGAGCAAATGCGGATACCGGAATGTTTAGCTTGGAAAGTGAATTGGCATCCGTGAATGCATACCGCAGCCCTGCTGGCACCAATGCACTGTGGTATCTGAAGGCTAGCTAAGGTCTGATGTAACGTCGGGACTCACGCTCAAGCGCCAGCCGGCGATGTTATTCGAGAAGAGGTGCGAGCCTCGGCACGGTGACGCGCCATATCATATGGAGCAGCTTTGCAAAAACAGTGCAGCCACGCTAGCCAAAGTATGATAATTCATCGTTTTGTGTTTCGTAAATCGCATGGCAATCATCTGGTGCTCCTTCCATAAGTCATCACAATAAGCTAAGACACGCCGCAGTTAACCAATAAAAGCCAATCATCGCCAAAAGTAGCCTGACATGGTCAGCACTTACAGCGGAATACGTCCAAACTTGTACCAATCTTTGTCAACGATTTGCGAGCACTGGAAAGCACTGACATCTATCTACAGTGTGTGCCAAAAAAATTTAGTGACCTGGCGCAGGCACACTGAAATGTTTTATGGCGTAGTTTTCGCATTGTGTGCCTAGTAAAGGAAAGGGATGGACTAGTTGAAGGCATTTTTTTTTCTATCTGATATTTTGAGACTCTTCCTAGTTATATGCGAAAAAAATTTATAACAAGGTGTAATACTATGTAATAAGATGTACTTCATTAGATACCAGTATCTCTCATAAGGTTCCACAAAATTTTCATGGCTGAGGTTGCGACACGGTGAACATCAGAATATGTAAGAATGCAGGAAGTTAAATTTTGGGGTTCGTATCTTATTAAGACTATGACCTCAATAAGGAAGGCACAAGACAATTGATAATCTCTTCAATATATTGTGAGTTGAGTCTTTCTTTTGCAACATATGTTCTTTCACTTCGTAGATATTAACCAATATTCCTTAAAAATAATTTTTTTCTCAGCCCTCCGAGCACCCGGGTGCTTGCCCGTTACGGACTTGAGCAGTTAATGAAAACTGATAACTGGATACTTATACCTAGAAATCTGTTAATCGCCCACAAAAGGCAGACTTTGCTAGTGCAGAACATGTACGTGGTACGCAAACAGTGCGGACAATTCGCGGTCACGTTAAGCCTTGCCAGCTTTCTCTACGCCACGTTATGATCGCCTAGCATGAAGCGCTATTTAGGCTACCTGAGCTAGACATCCAGCACTGCTGCCGGGTACGTTTCCATGGGTCCTGTGCAGCACGGATTCCATCCGCTGATAGCCATCTCATAGCCGAGGCAACGAATGTACCTGTCACTGTACAATGCACCGGCCGACTCGCTGCCGGGAACAGAAAATACTAATTTTTCGGCCTCCTTGATTGATGATGCTCTGGTTGAGGTCACATTTATGATTCTGAATTCTCCGTCCACGCCACTCAGGGTGTATGTATTGTGTCCCCGGTTGGCGTCTGTGTTTGATAATCCCGTCTTTTCATTAAGATCACGTTAGTTTTACAGCGAAAGCTGTTATGAGATCACAACAAGGGCCGTTTCTGCGCCGTAGTTGTCCGCCGCCGCCGCCGCCACCGCCGCCGCCGCCACCGCCGCCGCCGCCGCCGGTGTCCGTAACCAATATCGCACGAAATAAGAAAAAAACTAACTAAATATAAAAACACCTGCGACAGAATGGGGAATCGAACCCGGGTCCTCTGCGTGGCAGCCCAGCACTCTACCACTGAGCGACGCCACTGCTTGAAACTGCGGTGCAAACTGACCCTAGGCAGGCTTCATATCGGGTAAGGAATCGCGTTAACGTGTGTTGTAAAGCGTTTTAGAGCAGTAAAGTAAGAACCAGGCGTCACACAATGCGAATTGCGTAACGAGTGGGTCGTTCAATGCTCCAACCCATTACAAAAGCCTGAGGCATAATTCTTCATCGTCGTCAGCCACAGCATCAACAAAGTGCACATAATTCGTTACAAGAGTGTAGCGGGCACCGCGCTTTTCTGAAGAATGACGAAGAATGGCATAGTAGACGCTTCCCCACCACAAAAATTATGATGATTTATAGTGTAGTGGGTACCATGCAAGTGGGCTTGTAGTAGTTGCCCCAAGAGTGTTTAAAAAAAAGGCTAAAGGCCGCTCTCCCAGCTTTCGCTGTGGCTGTGCTGAGCCTTCTGCGCAGGCCTGGCGGTTTTTATTTTGCGCGGGTTCACATCTAAAGCTCTCGGATGGGAATCGGATTTCTTCAAAGATCCTAAATCGAACAGCAACTTAAAGCCTTGGTGTAGCATTACATCTAATGACGGTGAAAAAAAAAAGACAATATTACGAGGCTTCCTAGTTCAGACACTATCCATTGAATTCTGCTTATGCTGAGAAAAAACTAAACAAAGAAGACCACTAGAACAGTCGCCGTTACCCGGATCGTGTTCGGCTGATAAGGTACGGTCACTGGTCACCCATGAATCTTGCTGCACTTTATATCCGTTGACTGTGCGTGCATACGCTGTACATTTGTAGTGTGTGGGTATTTTAAACAAGACAAATGGAAGAGGTGTTGAGACACGACTCTTTTGCGGCGCTATTGCGAAGAACATGTGCACATATCACGATGAACTGAAACTTTTGAAAAAAAGAAAAAATTGCTTGGTGGCACGGCCACGAAGCGAATGAATGAACGACGTCGCTTGGGTGCGATGGAGAAAACAACATAACTGACGGAGCAGCCAATGGAGAAGTTTAACGTTTCTCGTTGCGAACAGGTTTTCGTTTCGCCTAGCCATATGTAGCTTTCGCTGTAATAAATGAGTACAAGTCAGTTCGAAGCTCTATTTTATTTTCAGTCGGATATTGCTAGGCTCCATATTTGCAGAATGTGGTTAGTACTTTTAGTACCTCCATTTTAATTCTCAGTTTACAATCACATAAAAGCATATATTAACACTGAATTGTTTATGCCGAGTTGCAGAAAGCATTTCCGGCGTCTTTTTCGTGACGGAACTATGGTCAGTAAAAGCGCTCGCGCGTATGTCAGAAAGAAATCTAGCGAGGAAGTGTAGCTAAATTGCCTGACCAGCAAGTCGAGAACGCTGATCGCTATTCCACCAATGCAAATGGGGTCGCTGACAAGAGTGCGCTGGATGTTGTCACGTGGTCATGACGTGGCGAGAGGTACTAGCACCTCCACCAGATGTCACGTGGTCGTGACGTTGACCAAGGCAGCAGTCGACATGTCTAATATGCAACTCTATTTAACCGAACTTGTGGGTGGGAAACAAACTCAAGCTACAGTAAGCAGTGCACGCTGTACACTGATATCGGCGAACAGAGCGTCTGTCGTCGATCAACTGACAGGTGGTGCAGCACGTCGGCATTTATACGTCTGTCATGGAGTATTCCAGCTTTATCACTGGCTGTCGCGAAAGCTCTAGAATAAGCTCGCGTGTTGGCGTCGTGCGCGCAATGTGAACAAAACGATCTACAATAATCGTGAAGCTTCTCGAACAATGAGGCGCTGTCTGCACTGAGCATTGCTGACAGTCCTTGTGGGCGTAAGTCGAACGCAGCAAAAGTATAAGAAATGCGCGTGGCAATATGCTAGGAGGAGGAAACAACTTTTCATATGAGAATAGGTGGCTGCCGAATTCCCACTCCCGTTTGATATACGTGCCACTGTTGACATCCATGGCGTCGCCATCTAGCAGCTGCACAATGAACAACTGCTTTGAAGCGTTGCATAAGGGTCTTGGTTGATAATGTGAATGGAAGAATGCCCGAGTTCCTTACTTATAGAAATGTAGTTTACAAGGTGTGTCACAACAATGAGCAAGAGGGGAGCTTTATATAGAATAGAAAGCCGTATGCATGCATAACCTTCACCAAACACCAGTAATTTGGCACACGTGCGCATTTTTATTTTCGCGAGAGACAACAGAATATCATAGGAGTAGTTTTAGCGCCTAGTGTAGCAAGGAGAGAGTCATATTATAAGGCTGTCTTCACATTTTTGCATGAGAGCAGACACGAAATCATAGTTAGTGTTTCAGTTGCAGAAATTCTTTTAACATCGGCACTGTCCGGATATTGTACGCGTTCTCGCTTGCTGTCTCTGTTTGCACTGATTGCCCATTAAGAATGTTGAGCAACAGGACCAAGTTCAATTGAGGCCAACGTCTCATCGTTGAAACAAGAAAACAATATGTATGTTTCTCGTCGTCATTCAGCTAGTGCTTTGTGCAAATGTTGACGTTTATGTTGGTACTTATTACGCGAGATATTTGTCATAAGCACTAAATTCTCGGCCGATCAGTGGGTGTCCCATTTTCTCTACAAACTAGTGTCACTCTCAGACTCATGCAGGTCGGGGCATATTCCAGCCCCGCACTTTTTGCACAAGATCTATCGAGAAATTTCGGCGTCCCACACTTCTTTACCAGCTAAAATAGCATGATCTGGCGGTGCCCTGCGGTACGGTTTGACGAAGATGTTACATCACCCAAGTGGGATGCTGCGCTACGCAGTCTGCATTTGATGACACAACTATGAGCAGTCCAACGGGACAACGACGTGGAGAAGAGGCTAGGCCCATCTGACCCAACGTGGTAGCGGCCCTCTACGGGCTAGTTCACACCCCGACGGACCTAAATGAAGTTTTTTCATTCCGTACAGAGTCACTGATCGGTAACGTGAGTATGAACCAGTTTTTCCAGCCGACAACAGTAACAGTGGGTATGCGCCTCAATTAGCCAAGGCCATCATCTCCACCATAGTCTTTGCAAACGTTTTGATTGCCGCAGCGCTGGTCACTACGCTTCATTTTAAGCGTCAATGTCACCTCTATAATCACTTAAAATATTCAGACTATATGACCCGCCCGACTCTTCCTCGGTCCGCCTGAGTGGGCAGGTGTCAATGATCCCAGGAGCATCGTTATTATCATCGCTTCAGAAAAGATGATAACGATCCGGTGAAAGCATCATTAATTTATTCTAACAATTCTATAATTCTGTAGTAGTACAATTCATATCTGATAACTTTTGTCTAAAATATTCGTTTCCTGGCCAATCACTAAAGTGGGTGTGAGCCACTCATATAGGCCATAATCATCATCATCATCCCTTGCGCCGCCTGACCAGCGCTTGCCCGCAGTCTTCGTTGGTGTGAAACCAGCTGTACAAAGCATCTAATAGGTAAAGTTCAGAAAGCTTCGTTTGTCAAAACATGAGTCAGCTAATGCCGAAGGCTAATGGGCAGTTTTATGGTCATGGCTTAAACCTGAGAGCAACAGAGGCATGGGGATGTTCCTTCTTGAGAGCTGTGCTCTGTTGCGCTGTTTGATTCTGATACCACTGTCAGGCTTATGCGCTGCACTTGCAGTCATGATTTGCTTGCTAGCCGATAACCACGCAGTACAAAACACCACTTTCATTGAATTGAATAAGCCGGCTGCATAAAATAATATTTGTAAAATGTCTCTTCCATAAAATCATACCAAGCTTCATTTTTGTGCGAGGCACCTGGGCACATAATACCTTCCTTTTCATCGGAGGGAGGGGGGTCACAAGCTGGATTATTCGCCCACCCTGACATAATTATTCTGGGACTAGTCATTAAGGATTCGACACTAATTGGCAGATCGCGCAGTTTCTTGCCGTGGTAATTATTTGCAGCTGCTACATTCCTGCTGTTAGCTTGTCGATCAGGCGATAGTCGGAAAAACCTAAAGTTGTCAGTACCGTACGGAGAAAAAAGCGCCGCCTAGCCCAACCATTTACTGACAAGTGTCGTCAAGTACCTCTGTTTGCGCAGTGCTATAAAGGCGCAGATATGTTGAAATGGATTACATAATACTTTTTGTTAGCATCACGGGTGGGGTAGCTTCACTGTGTGTTTGACAAATAAGACAGATGAGCCTGATGTATATATGAAATGATATTTCCAGCAGCTCAGATACATCGTTACAATAGAATGTCTGGAACCGTTAGTATGTAAGTGAAATGATGACAAGGGAGCCTGCTCATGCAAAAAAAAAAAATTCTCACCGAAGAGATTGGGCGGCTGTCAATCCGGTAGACACTCTCAAGGATTACCGGCACCTTACCACTGTAGCTAAAGCGTAAAAGTGTGGAGCCTATTATTACTTGCTCTGGAGTTTCTATGTGTATACTTACCAGAATACAAAAAGACAAGTAAGCGCTATAGAAAAGACACTAAACCGAAAGGAGTGTCACAGACGACTAAGTTCATGTTCAGCAAAGCAGCGATTTACTTAAACATGCCCAAAGCACGTCACAGGCAGCTCATACTGAATGTCAAAAATCTTTCTACTCTAGAAAAAAACTGCAAAGAATAGTCACCGCCATCCAGAACTTCTGATGTGTCATTTGCATAATTGTTATTAAATTAAAAAGAAGACTCGACAACGGACTACCAGTGCTTTGGGTGACAAATATAATGGGTACACCACTGCGTGATTTGAAATTATCAACGAAGTATTTGGGACGCTCGTGTGTTTTTTTAATTAGGACAACAATTTATAAAAAGATTCTGGGTGTATACGGGGCAGAACATAACACAAAATTCGTTTACCTTCGCTACGCGCGATGTCTTTCCTGTTTCCATCGAATAATGTACTTGAAACTAGGAATGACTTCCTCTAAGTTGAGACTACGTGTCGTTCATTTTCAGGTTCTGTTCCAGTCGACCGCAAGAGAAACTCGAGCACTGTCCGGTAGCAAGTGTTGTGCCGCAGCATGCAGCCATTGAACCCTCCGTTGGCAGATATGTTCCAGGGAAGTGTGATAATGGGTAAGCTATTTCCGAGCTAATAGACTGCTTCAATTAGGTATTGAACTTTTAAAAAAACGGTCAGCTTGGCAAAGTTATCTAATGCAGTTGATAAGAAGCAGGCGTCATGTGCACGGCCGCCACTCTGGGCATGACGTAAGGTGGCGGCGGCGCTGGTGATGTCTTCGATTTCCTATGTAAATACATCAGTAAACACAAAAATAACTATGCAGGATATTCTTTCAAAGTTGTCTAAGTGCTAAAGCGTAGAGTTTCATTGTACGTTCTATGCTTCCCTAGAAGGTTCCTTTCATGCGCATGGTGTCTGTCACCTTTCAGCACTCGTGAGCGTCTCGAAAGGCCACATGGCACGCGCATCCCGCGACCTCCGAAACTCGTGTGTGGCCTCAAACATTCGCAGCGTTGCAATTTTCCTGAAGCGAACAACCGTCCGTGTCGGCTGTCCAGGCTGACCTGCATTGAGCTTTTTTCGACTACCACGAAGTTTCTTTGATAGCGCGAGTACAACACTGTCATATTGTTCGGATATATTCACGTTTTGCAAGCGGTGCTGTTCAATCCAGTGGCTGAGATAATTGCCTTCGGAGCGGGAGAGCTCGGGTTCAAAGCGCACCCGGCCACAAGAATACCTTTTGTTTTATCCTAATTCTTTATGGTGACGATGGTCTCACGTGACAGAGGGACAAGAGAGGGACATAAGGATGGGCGGACAGTTTTTTTTTTTGCTGCGAAGGAATTGAAATGCCTACGAAATCAAGAGTAAAGATGTTCCGATGGCAAGATTTTCAAGCTGGATCTGTAGTGCCGAAGCCCGGTGGCCTACCACCTATGTAATGAGCAGGTACCTTGGGATGTCGACTCGTTAGCATAGTTATCCTGTACTATTTCCGCTGAGGAACGAATGCCTCTCGAAATATAATCCACAATGTACACTTTCCTGTGCGAACAGATTCCATTTTGCTTCGACGAAATTCTCACTTAATCATCCCACCTAGCCCAAAACCGGCCTCGAGTGCGATTTGCATCCCTAGGTATTCACAACGAAGTTCTCATTAATCATCTGTTGCCTGTCCTGCGCATTACGTCACCCTCCCATAGCCACATTTTTCCCTTAATGTCGACGAGGACATCTGCTACCTCTGTTTCTTCCCTGATCCAGTGTCTTGCCGTGCCCGTGTGTAAATGACGCTACATAATTTTTCGCTTCAGAACGCCACGCCTGCGCACTGATTTGGTTTGGAGCGTATTTGTCTTCTTCCACGCAAGGGCCCTGTAGATTACAAGTGTTCTAATTCTAACTAAATGGTGTCACACACTAGGCATTAGGGAGAGCGATAATCATTTCGTAATGTCTGTTGGTTGCGCTGAGGCTTATGCTTATCCTCCGGTGTAAAGTTGCCCTTCATAATTAGGCTGCACTCTTAAAATTCTCTGCAGACATACGTATTCTGGCGCAGATTCAAGGCAATGTTTCCTGATCATGAGTTGCTGTCCTTTCGCTGAGGTAGTGAGCATGATTTATGCCGTAATGAAGCGTGTTTAAGGATTTCTGGCGTGCATGATTTATGCCGTAATGAAGCGCGTTTAGATTTCTGGCGTGCAAGGAAGCCTATAAAAACGTTTTAGGCACTTCTACAGCGCTATATGGTTTAGTATTTTTAAGGCCAGCGCATTAAAGCGCTTGACGCATTTCCCGAACGATAACGATTACGATTGATTTCTAGTCGTGCATACACCTTCCAAGTAGGAGGCCTGCACGACCGCTGACAGGGCTGTTGATCAGTCTAATGGTGTGTATGATCTCTCTAACACGCTGGCTACCCAATACCTGACATAAGCCTAAGGCATTTCGCCCAGCATTTATCGTTACATCAACAATCGGTATTAGCGCCTTGTCTGCAAAAAATTGTGACTACTGGGCTTATGTAAATACTTTTCGATAGCTAAGCTATGTTATGTTATATATATTTTTGTAGTATCGTTTTGCTACACGCATTTACTTACTTCTTTTACAGAAGAGGCTTCGTTAGTGTCTACCATCACAAAGCCTTCCGAGCCGGGCTCACTAGTTTTGTGTAAGTGCTCCCATTTTAATGCATAACTCTTTTCGTAAGGGCTACATTTGAGTTATGCGAATAATTGTTACCATTCGAATGGCTGCAAAATGCAAGGTGTCTGAGCCCAACTGAGCGGTGAGGACCCGTTTCAACCGTTAATAACCTAGTGTAGTGTAATGGAAAATTTCAGTCAAAAGGGGATCGTAAAAGGGCACCTGGTTTACATAATGAATCCTCACAGTTACAATTGGAAGAATTCTTCTTGTATGTTTCTGCTTCGACACATCGCGCTGCAAAGGTTAATTAAGCTTTGTATGATTAGGCATGCAAAGCTGTGAAGATCGGCGTAATCTTCCTTTCCAATGTGATGAACAGTGCTTTCTTGCTATTGCCAGCCGGTAGTAAAAAGGGTAACCGTTATCATCTTGGCCAGTGCCTTCGACACATTGTCAGAATAAACGACGCACGCAACTACCAAGGCACATCGCGGAGGAGCTTTGCGTCAGTGCTGACTGTCTTGCACGCGTAATCATGCAAACCGCAATTAAACTTTGCAGCGGGATATCTCAGATCACAGTCATGCTAGAACAAGTCTTCTTAGTGTAACTGTGTAGAAACCCGACTTCCTCTAACTTTTTAATACAAACATTCCCACTTTGCATACAACCATTCCCGCTTTGCAGTCGCTATAAAGTATATTTTAAATGTCAGTTAAATGAAAGGCTCACAGCGATAATTATTTTCTTACACTGTGTCCCCTTAGATACCTATGTGATCGGCAAAGGCGTTTTTTTGTTCTTAGCAGTGCTGACTTTTAAGAAAACCGTAAACCTTAACATTGAATACCCTGCACATATACGACCGATCTGTTTCTTCATATTCCTGAGGTAAGAAATATCGCTTTTAAACAGCCTATTCAGGTTCTTCCGAGCCATTGTTTAACCCATCAATATACGCGGATGCTAGCTTCTAGTGCTCTTTAGCAGAAATCAAATTTCGCGGCGCATCCCGAGATGTTGCTGAGATTCAGCATTCGGCTGTTTGGTTGATGGTTTCAACAGCAGAGAACACGGGGGAAAAATTCATAAAATGCACCACTTAGAAGGAACGGCAAAACCACTACTGAAAACTGATTCTATTTTGCCAACATGTAGGAACATAAAGAGCATTATAGTAAAAAAAATGATAAATAAAGCAAACACAGCTAAACGATGCTATGCTACACTCTGCGGCCTACGCCATCCCTCCGATGAAAAGGTTCCCTAGAAAGCGTAAACGCAGAAGCCACGAACTTGCGTTCCCGCTTGTCAACAAGTGAAATCACTTGGAAGCGAGCGCCGCGCGCCTTTCTCTTCGCCGTATTGCATTCCATAAAAAAATTCGCGTGGTTCTCACTCTTTCGGCAACCAAAAATCAACCTGGGAAGAAGTAACAAAAACAGGTTTTTCTATAACATTTGTCGAGAAACTCTCTCGGTGTTCCGTGCGGACTGTTACACGCAATTACTCTGTTCTCCTTTTCTTTTTGGCTCTT